>CAUYTI010077745.1:0-16952 GCA_963575145.1 Galago senegalensis
GTAGAATGCCGTGGTATCACAGCTCACCATAACCTCAAACTCTTGGGTCTCCCAAGTAGCTGAAATTATAGGCACCCACCACAACGCCCAGCTATTTTTTTTTTGTTGTTGTTGTAGTTGTCATTGTTGTTTTAGCTAGCCTGGGGCCAGGTTTGAACCCTCCAGCCCTGGTGTATGTGGGTGATACCCTACCCACTGAGCTATAGGTGCCTCCTCAATGTCACATTTTAGTGCACCAGAGCATTAGGGAGAAATAACTATAATCACAGAATCACTTAAGCAACATCAGTTCTAGCCTACTCAGTGGTTACAGTGTCCCGTGAGATGTGCAAAAGCGTATTAGCCCTAGCGAGAAATGCTCTCTCGCTCCACAAGTGAGCACATCTGGAATCTCTTCAAGGCTTTTTAACACAGGAGAGGACCCGCGAATCTCTCCTGAGCACTAATTCCCCCTGCTCCCTGTGCCCAAGTAGCTGGCCAAGAGCAGCTGATGGAAAGAAAGCACTTTTCCTTCTTCCTGAGCACCAAAGGTAACTCAGCTGATGTCACAGGACACTGCAACTCAGTCAGCAACATTTGTCCAAGCAGGAGTTTGTGAACTCAGACCATTTCCCAGATACGCCAAAGGCATAGCCAGCAAGGGCACAACAATTTTGAGAATAGGTCCCTTTGATTCATTGGCCAATATTTGTTGAACACACACAGCATAGCAGGCCTTAGGAATAACAATGGTGGACAAGCTCCCTGAGCCCAGAGCCATGTCACTCCATCTTTTTTGCCAAGAGCATGGGAGGGAGGGTAATGAGAAACCCAGTCTGGCCTGAGCTTCCTGAGGGAGTTGGTCAAGTTTTTGAGTAAAGGGGGCACGGGACCATTCAGGTGGGAGTGGCTGCTGTTCCCTGTGCAGCCTTTTGGTGTTTAACTGTCCTCACAATTCACTCACGTTTTCCCTTCTGTCCAACCTCAACCACTCATGGCAATCTTAAACGTGGTCCTATTCTCTGAGGAAAATGGAAAACTCCCACAAAACCTCAGCCAGAGGGAAGTCACTCCAATCAGAATGTGGTCTCCCCAGCCCCAGCCACCCCTCCAGAACCTGCAGTAACCTTGCCCCGATACCTCCAGCCAAACGTGATCCTCGTAACCCTCTGTGACCAGTATCGGATGGTGTGTACTCAGCTGCCTCACCCTTGGGAGTGGCTTAAAAGCAGACAAGTGGTAGCTAATGTTGCCATGTCCTGTTAATGGGAGCAAACTGCTCCCTGTGCTGCTCCAGTCCCCACCACCCATCAGCTCCCCGGCTATTCTCTGAATCTGTTTCTTTTCATAACATCTCTTTAAGCCTTGGCTTCTTCATCTGTGAAATGGGGCTAATAACTACCCCATAGAAGAATTGTGAAGATTAAATGCTACAAAGTGCACAAAGCCTGGTACTTGGCAGAGGCCCACCACATGCTGGTCGCCTCCTCCTCCGTGGTGGAGAAGCCTCCATGGCCCTGTGGCCCAGAGAGCAGCTGGGAAAGACATCTCAGCCTTACAAAACTGATGCTTAAGGTCATCTCTGCCTTAGAGGATGATGATGTTCCAGCTCATTTGAGGGCCTAGAAGGGACTAAAAGTTCTTAGAGGAATTTGTTCTTTTAGGAAGAGAGAATTTCCACTCCTTGGACTAAGTCTTGAGCCCTGGATCACCGGCACAGACAGCTAGCCCAAGCTGCCTGTCATTCTTTCTGAGATTTAATTAGTCAGCTGCCAAATAAGTTGGCTGGTCTCCAAAGTTACTCTAGTTCATGCCGTCAGATCTAATGAGTGTAAGCCCCATGATGCATTGGAGGCCGAATACCTAACTGACTGGAATTCTTTCCCTACTGACCAGGTTTCGGAGAGTTTGCCATCCCTCCCAAACCCAGAACATAAGAAGAACTTAACTTCTCATTGCAGTAAGAAGTTTAGGCTGTATATAAAGAAGAACTTAAAGAACTGTGAAAATAATTATATACTGAAAGAAGGAGGCATTCAGACTATGTGAGAGCTTCTAAAGGGCCTTAGGGCACAAACACGGGGATACCTTTGCCAAGAGCCTCTCTGGAGGCAGAGGGAAGGACTCAGACCTCTCGACCCCGTTCCATCAGCAAGATCTCATGGAGGCAACAGCTGCAGAGGGCTTTGCCTGGGAGATGGGGTGCGGCCCAGTGCCCCACCAAACACATGCCCTCCAGACTGAGGGCTGGGCAGTGCAGATATAAATAGCCCCTGTTGCCACTTTCTGTCCTCAGAGCAGATGCCTCCAGCCACTGACCGGAATGGGATGGACGGAACAGGAGAAGGGTAGGGAGAGGACAGGTGTTTAGGGTGGTGTTGTGGGGGGAGGGGACAGCACGGCTGGCTTAAAAGAGTGATGGTGAAAAGACTGTTCTCTCTCACCTTCCAAGTATGTGTCTCAGTGTGTGTTTATGAGGTAGGTGTCCAGGCAGAGAGGAGTTGTCCCACTTTGGGGGAAGGGGGCAGGGGCTGTCCTTCCCCCTGCCTTCATCCTGGTTCACAGCCTCGTGTCTTCCGGGAATACTGCTCTCACCTCCCATGTTCCTTGCTGCTAGCTTCAGCCTCCTCCAAGGGAACTTTACTTACCATTGCTTCCCAGTTCACTTTTTGCTAAAATTCTTTTTTTTAGACAATCTCACTTTGTCACTCTGGGTAGAGTGCTGTGGCATTAGAGCTCACAGCAACCTCTAACTCTTGGCCTTAAGATTCTCTTGCCTCAGCCTCTCAACTAGCTGGGACTACAGGCACTTGCTAAAACACCTTGCTATTTTTTTGTTGGAGTTGTCATTGTTGTATAGCAGGCCTGAACCCGCCAGCCTCGGAACATGTGGTTGGCACCATAACCACTGTGCTATGGGCACTGAGGCCTATAAATCTCTTATCCCCAGTGGGTTTCTGATAAAAGCCAAATTCTTCAGTCTACACTGGAGACCCGCTCCCATTAGACCCTGGCCTAGCAGCCTGGCTTACCTCTTCACACCCCTGCACATAACTCAGACTATGGTGAAACTGGCTTCCTGGCCCTCCCTGAGCCCAGTTTGCACATTCTCAACTTTTGTGGCTTCACTCAGATTTTCCCTCCACCTGAATACACCTCCCTCCATCACTGGAAAACCTGCCACCCCCTCCACGTTTCTTCTCCAGCCAGGCACAGTACTCAGTGTTCATCCATAGCCCGTATCATGTTCAGGGTGGTACAAAGCAGTTAGGCTGCCTGGGCCTCAGGTCACCATCAATGGGGACAAGTGGTAGCTAATGTTACAGGAGTGACAGGCTCTCTCCACTGTCCCACATCCCCAGTCAGCTCCCTGGCTATTCTCTGGCCTCCAGGCTGGGGTTCTCATCCCTGCTTAGAGCAGTGCTGACTGCTCTGCCCGCTGGCCATATGTGATACTCCCCTGAGAGACAAGAGGTATAAAGTGAGCTGCCCAGGAGCTCTGAGATCTGATCGGCGTGCAGGCCGGAGCAGGGACCACTGGCCTCACAGAGGCCCAGTGTGGTCCTTGGATGCCACTGAGGCTCTGATCTGAGTGGTGAGGTGGGAGTGAGTGAGCAGTGACTTAAACTTATAAGAAACTTAAAAAAAAAAAAACCCAGAGTGGTTATCCGTGTCTTTCCTCATAGCCATTCTCACCCTCCTCCAGCAACAGCCTCCTCTTGGTCAGAACTTACAGTGTGGCAGTGCTGTGGATGACTTGGGTTTCCATTTCCAGCCAGGTTCTTCCTTGTCTTTTATTCCTCCCTCCTTCCCTCCTTCCCTTTCTCTCTCTGTCCCTGCCTTCCTTTTTTAGGGCCTGACAGGGTCCCTATTATATGCAAAGCCCCCATGTATGTGTGTAGCAGATACAGAGTCCCTGCCCTCAGGAAGCTTCTAGATGTTGTCACATATGTCTGGGTGGTCAGTGAGCATCCATGGTGCCAAGGGCTAACTGAGGTGGCAAAGAGTTGAGAAGGGCACACGTGATCATTCTCAGACCGAGGAGGTAGATAAAACCCAGAGTTGTGGAAGGTGGAGTGAGCAGGAAGACACCAGGAAAGAGAAAGACAAGGACAGGAAGCCAGAGGTGGCCTTCAGTCTCTCGCCACTCCGGTGAGAAACCGGCTCCTGAGTCAGGATCCTAAAGCTCAAATTGGATGCCTTTCACTGGTCACTATTCAGCTGCCTGGCAGCTCATGTTTTCCCCTATACCCCTAACCCCATGTGCTTTCATCTACTGCTTCTGCTATAATCTCTGGACCACAGGACCTTCCTCTGAGTGGCTGGACCTGTGTTGGTTTCTGCTATGCAGATAGCAAAAGAAGGCCCCGCTAAGCTCCTGGCCAAGGTTCCTCATAATGCCCCGAAACAGTCATCTTTGTGTTTTTCCTCTGGGCACTCGCCAGGACATGACTTTTCCCTAGTTAGAATTATCCACAATGCCCCAAAGAGAAGTGAAGGGTTAAAGCAGCGGTTCTCAACCTGTGGGTCGCGACATTAGGAAGGTTGAGAACCACGGGATTAAAGTAATAAGGCAAAGACCAAACCCCACAACCCTTCAGTCTTTTGAATATCCAAAATAAGATACTGAGAAAAGAAAGGGATAGATTTTGGCTATAAAAATGACAAGAGAGTCCCTCATACCTACCTAATAATCTAGAAATTAAACTTCTAGAAAAAAAAATAGACGAGAGAAACATGGCCACTTAAGCAGGCTGACAACAATGTACAACTGACCGTCACCTGCTCTCTGAACCCCAGCACTCTGCAGCCTATGGGAGGTTGTGTGTGCTGGGCTGTCAGCACGCAGTGTGCTTTCCCTCTCAGCTCTGCCCAGGAAATTTCAGCCCATCTTGTAAGATTTATCCAGATCTAAAATCCTTCTATCCAGGAAGTGGGAAGTCCTCCTCTCAGGGAAGAAGGGAGCATTCCCTGAAAGCATCCCGGAGCTGGGTGCTGCCCTAGTTTGCTGTTCTACTCTCTAGTAAAGTACCCCGCTTCTTACAGCTTTATAATTTCCTGCTTATGCATCTGTCTCCCCTTCAAGACTGTAAATATCCAAAGGGAGGGATTGGGAATTCATCTTTGCCTTCCTGGCGTTCATCGTGGTACCAGGCACACAGCAGTCAGTCAAGACAGTTTACTTAAAATGCAGAATTCAGTATCAAATAGCCTAAAATTCATGCAGTTTCTGGTCCCATGTGCCCTACCACTGAGAACTGATTTTAAACACAAGGACAATCGCTCAACCAGTTCTTGGGCAGAGCGAGTTCTCAGACTCAATAGCAGGTGCCCTAAACTGTACTGCTAAGGCTGGTGTGCACTCAAGGTAGGCATTTGCGCAGCCTAGTAATTCTGTAGTCTCTGCTAGATCAGCAGTGTAGCCTGGCCCTTTCAGCTTGGCTTCTTTGTGACCAAGGTGAAGCTTTGTCATCCACATCTCTGGACATCAGTTCCTCCATTTGTCCCGAGGTTGTGGATCCTAATTAGAAAGCTCTTAAGAGATTCCTGAAAGGACTGGTATTATACTGCAATACAAAGGGTATTATGTCAAGATAGGATAAGAGCACAGCAAATAATATGAAGAGGAAATAATAAGGGCACTTATTCCCCAAAGCACATTGATTTAAACCACAAAAGCTCCTTGGAACAGGGCTCTAAGATTGTAAAAGCCTGAGCAATCAGCAACCCCTGTGGGAGGAGAGCCCATGCCAGGTGACTACTGGGGAGTTGATTTGATTGTTCTTGGCAGGCCAGTTCTCTCCCTCAGGTGTTCTCACTTTGGTGAAATTTCCCTGTGGTAATGAGCCCAGCCTACCTGCTGGGCGCCAGGGAGGAAGGATCATTATTTCTACATCCTTTGCATAAGAAGCAAAGAATTATCCTTAGCACAGCTCAACTCCCTTTTCCTTCTCTGTGTGATAAAAACAGATCTCCAGATAAGTGAAACTCCATTACCACTTTTCTTTCTAAAATATGCATAATAGGCAGGCGGTAGCTATGGCTCAAGGAGTAGGGCATCAGCCCCATATACCAGAGGTGGCAGGTTCAAACCAGAGCCTGACCAAAAACTGTAAATAATAATAATAATAATAATAATAAAATGTGCATAACAGAAATATCATCTTGATCACACCTTGACCCAGCCATTGCTACTTCTAGTCAGAAACTTGGGAAAAACACCCCAGTGCTCCATGAATATGGAAAATAAAAAGTCATCTTAACAGATACATCATTCTAGAGTAGAAAGGCATATTTAAGCCTCCCTTAGTAGAACCTATCAAGAAAAAGAACAATGGCTCTCTCTAACTGGACACAAATATATTAATTTAAACTTGAAATGGCAAAAAGCACAATAAACAAAACCATAGATTAGAAAAAATAAATTGTAGGAAATATATTTGCCACATTCAAAATAGGCAAAAGAATAATATCCTTAAAGTTGTGGCTCGGCGCCTGCCTGTGGCTCCAAGTGGCTAAGGCGCCAGCCACATACATCTAAGGTGGCGGGTACGAATCCAGCCGGGGCCTGCCAAACAACAATGACGGCTACAACCAAAAAAAATAGCCGGGTGTTGTGGTGGGTGCCTGTGGTCCCAGCTACTTGGGAGGCAGAGGCAGGAAGACTCGCTTGAGCCCAGGAGTTGGAGGTTGCTGTGAGCTGTGATGCCATGGCACTCTACCCAGGGCGACAGCTTGAGGCTTTGTCTCAAAAAAAAATGCTTTAATGTGTGGGTGACACCTGTGGCTTAAAAGAGTAGGGCACTGGCCCCATATGCTGGAGGTGTTGGGTTCAAACCCAGCCCTGGCCAATAGCCGGGCATTGTGGTGGACGCCTGTAGTCCCAGCTACTTGGGAGGCTGAGGCAGGAGAATCACCTAAGCTCAGGAGTTAGAGGTTGCTATGAGCTGTGACTCTACAGCACTCTACCAAGGGCAATAAAGTGAGACTCTGTCTCTAAAAAACAAAAAACAAACAAACACTAGCTTGGGCTGCAAAAAAAATGCTTTAATGTGGGCGGCACCTACGGCTTAGTGGGTAGGGTGCCAGCCCCATATACTGAGGGTGGCAGGTTCAAACCCGGGCCCAGACCAAACTGCAACAAAAAAATAGCTGGGTGTTGTGGCAGGCACCTGTAGTCCAAGCTACTTGGGAGGCTAAGGCAAGAAAATCTCCTAAGCCCAAGAGTTGGAGGTTGCTGTGAGCTGTGTGACCCCATGGCACTCTACCCAGGGCGACAAAGTGAGACTCTGTCTCTACAAAAAAAAATGCTTTAATGAGAGGTTTAAAAATGTCATTTGATGTTCATTTATGGAATTTGACTTTTTTATACTCTAGTGATTTTATTGTGTAGGTAATTGTAGAATTTTAAGTTCATTTACATTTGAATTTAGTCCATTTAAAATTACCTAAGACCAAAGAGGTGGCAGCCAGACATGAAAATTTATGTACTGCATTTCTCTACTAGAAGTGGTTAATTGTCAAAGAAATGCCCCACCAGAAAAACTGGAACTGTGCCTTTGCTATTTTCTGATTTCTCTATTACCCACAGACAGAACTGAGATTTAAGATGAAAAACAGTGGGGCTGGGCTGGGCCCCCATAGCTCAGCAGTTAGGGCACCAGCCACATACACTGGAGCTAGCAGGTCCCAACAACCCAGTCTGGGTCAGCTAATCAACAATGACAACTACAATAAAAAAAAAAAAAAGAAAAGAAAATAGCCGAGCATTGTGGTAGGCTCCTGTAGTCCCAGTTACTTGGGAGGCTGAGGCAAGAGAATTGCTTAAGCCCAAGAGCTGGAGCTATGATGCCACAACACTCTACCAAGTGCCACATAGTAAGTCTCCGTCTCAAAAAAAAAATAAAGAATGAAAGAAAAACAGTGATATTTAAAAAGAGGCATAAGGGGTACAGAAGCTATCCTTTCAAGGTACGCCTGCCTGGTTGGCCCTGCATAGTTGTGTCATTGGGGGCGGGGTATACACATGGGAACGTGTTCACTGTAACCAATGATTAACACAGACATGTTCATCAAAAGGAAGCTTGCTCTTGGTTGTTGACATTTATTTTCATGTTGGCATTCCAGCTTGCTCTGTCACCGTCCCCCCGGAACCCTGCAGAACCCATTGCTGTCCAGAATAATCAGCATCTGGCACTCAAAGTAGAGGGAGTGGTTCAGCACGGATCTAAACCAGGACTCTTTCGCAAAATTCAGTCTGTCTGTCTGAATGTTTCTTCCACACTACAGAGTAAATCTGGACAAGACTACAAGGTAATTGAGAAAAGAGGCAGAGTTGTGATACAGATTTTATGAACTCATTGACAGAAGTTTTCCATTGTTTTTCACAGTTAAGCAGGATTGCGATTACACTTTCAAAATGATTAGATGGACATAAATTAACAGCACATATTGAAGTTTGGGGAGCTAATAAATTACGTTTCTCTTTTCCCTGCCTGGGTCTGTTAATACAGAGACAAAGCATGCAGGCAGGCAGAGATCAAAATATGAGTTTTATTATTAGTAGAGCTGTGGGAAAACGTAATTCAGGTGCCTGGCAGCAAGGACTTCCTAACTTTAGACTTCTTTAATGTGGGCGGCACCTGTGGCCCACCCAGCCACAGCCAGTACCTATGAGAGCCTGCCCTTTCTAGAGTTTATGGCAGGGAGGAGTACCCTGATGCCCAAAGAAGGGAAAGAGAAGGTACTTGCCTTCCCATGCCTAGTTTCTGCCCTAAAATTTACCTACTCATCTATAAGACTCATCTCCTCCCCCTGGAGGCCAGTATGGTTAATCTAATGAAAAGTCCCTCCACATGGAGGGAACATGAAGAGTGGAGAATAAGTGTTTCTCTAACCCACCCAGCCTCTTCCCCTAAAAAGTATACTTCTATTTTTCTCTTAACTTAAATAAATGTTAGCATTTTTTAAAATTTATATAGCATTAATATATAATGGTGAGATAAAGCAAAATCTTTCCATACGGGTGTAACCCTAGAGATTTGCTGCTTTAAGAAGTCATAAAGTATGGGCGGTGCCTGTGGCTCAAGGAGTAGGCCGCTGGCCCCATGTGCTGGAGGTGGCAAGTTCAGGCCCAGCCCCAGCCAAAAAAAAAAAAGTCATAAAGTAGGGAAGTAGTAACCAAAATCAATCTTACATTGTTAGCCAGAGCTAAGATGCTAAATCTGTGCCCATGAAATACAAATGTTCTAAATATAGAATGTCCCTTTCTTTAGAAGTTTCTTTCCAGTTCCCTGGTGGTTTAGCCACAGTAAATGGAGCAGCAAAGAACCAGTTCACAATTGGATGAGCAAAATTATTCAGATGCCCAGATTAGTGGTGTCCAGTTTTTTTGTGGCATGTTTGAACTAAGGTGCCATAGCAAACAAGGAGTTATCAGTGAAAGTATAAAAAGAAAGCATTTAATTAATTCTCTTCAGTGGTTTTAGGCTAAAAAGCCAAGGGAAGGCCTGGTTTAAGTCATTATTACTTTCTTAACTTTGATAACTTCCTCTCTCTGGTAGACTGTCCATAACAAAGCTCAGCCTTCATTCTCTTCTCTTCTTCTCCTTTGACTTCTGTGACACAAACCATGATGCCTTGTATAGCTACTCAATAAATATTTTGTGAATGATGAGGAAAAAAATTTACTATATGGTATGGTTGGCTAATCTCTGCTGTCACAGAAGGTTGCAATGAGAATTTACATAGTTAACTTGTACACTTCTGCAGCCTCTCCCCACTTTGAGTTTGAAACAATAGACATGTTCTCTACGTTTCTTATGTATAATTTCTGCTGTTAAGAAAAAACATTTAAACCTAGAAGCGCTGGTCTTCTAGAAGAGCTTGTTCAAGAAGCATTGATTAAAGTCTGGAAGTTGATACAACAAGCCATGTAGTACATGATTAATTTGCAGTGTTGCTGACAGTGAGTTTGCAACTTAAAATGCAGACTTTCAGGATGAGCAGTTTGCCTAGGCCTACTTCTGGTTCTTCGAATTCTTTGATAGGCATATTCTTTTTTTTTTGAGACAGAGTCTCAATGTCACCCTCGGTAGAGTGCCATGGCATCACAACTCACAGCAATCTCCACCTCTTGGGCTTAAACAGTTCTCTTTGCTTCAGCCTCCTAAGTAGCTGGGACGATAGGCACCTACACCCAGCTATTTTTTGTTGCAGTTGTCATTGCTGTTTAGCTGGCCCAGGCTGGGTTTGAACCCGCCAGCCTTGGTGTATGTGGCTGGCACTGTAACCACTGTGCTATAGGTGCTGAGCCTAATAGGCATATTCTTTTTTTTTTTTTGAGACAGAGCCTCAAGCTGTCCCCCCGGGTAGAGTGCTGTGGCATCACAGCTCACAGAAACCTCCAACTCCTGGGCTCAAGCGAGTCTCCTGCCTCCGCCTCCCAAGTAGCTGGGACTACAGGCACCTGCCACAACGCCCGGCTATTTTTTGGTTGCAGCTATCATTGTTGTTTGGCCGGCCCGGGCTGGATTCAAACCCACTAGCTCAGGTGTATGTGGCTGGCGCCTTAGCCACTTGAGCCACAGATGCCGAGCCAATAGGCATATTCTTTAGGGAATTAAAAGCCCTACAAATGTTGAATATGAGGGAGAAGAAAGTATCTATATTATAAATAATTCTAAGATCTTGCACTGGCTGGTGACTTCAGTTCATTAATGTTATAAATAACTGTCTCTGGAGAAGTGACCTCTTGATAACTAGTCATTGAGATACAAAGCTGCAGGGCCCATTTATATGATTGATTATACTACAGAAACACACACGTAAACATAGAGCCTGGTCAAATGTCCAGTAAGATTACCTGTATATGCATTCTCAGAATAAGTCTTTTTCTTACCATGCTTCATCTAAGGGTACACCAGCAGGTTTTATTCTACTCTTAGAAGGACAAAGACATGAGTGTTTATGTAAATAAGTGAATGAGCCCATGAACGTGTTTCATAAAATACCATACTACCCCTCTGAACAAGACACTGGTTATTAAGTGAGCAGCATGCAAGTTCTAAAGTTAATTTGGTTAAGAGTAAGGAATCACTACATTACTTAAGTAATACAAAATCAGACAAACTAGAAGAAAACCCTAACTTAAATTTTAGGTTAAATTAGTGTCATATTCCTTTTATCAACCTTTAGATTTTAAACTGCCTAAAACAGGTGGTTTCATCCCGTTTCTTCAGAATATGTCTTCACAGAGGCTCAGCGCCCATAGTTCAGTGATTAGTGCTCCAGCCACATGCACCAGGGCTAGCCGGTTCTAACCAGGCCCAGGCCTACTAAACAATAATGACTACAACAAAAGTAGTTGGGCATTGTGGCGAGCACCTGTAGTCCCAGCTACTTAGGAAGGTGAGGCAAGAGAATCGCTTAAGCCCAAGAATTTTGAGGTTGCTGTGAGCTGTGACAGCACAGCATTCTACCAAGGCCAACATACTGTCTCAAAAAATATATACACACACACATATATATATCTATCTTCACAGACTAAAAAAAGATAGTGATTTGGAGATGGGGTCAGGAAGCAAGGAAGAAAAGCCAGTGTGTAAAGGGGTTGAAAATGGCTCTGGGCGCTCATTTTCTTCAAGGGCAGTGAGGAGGCAGTTTCACTTAATAATAGTTGGGAGGAGAAGCTCTGGAGTTAGCCTGAGTTTCACCTCTCATTACCTTTCTCACCTTGGAGAAATTACTTAACCTCTCTGCCCCAGCCACCTCATCTAGAAACACAAGGATGATAGTAATACCTTTCTCTTGGTTTTTTGCAAGGAATAAATAAGCTCTTAGGACAGGGCCTGGATCATAGTAAGCATTGAGTCAATCCTACCTACTGTCATTATTTAACAATTCTTTCATTCCAGATACCCATTGACAATATGACCAATGAGATGGAACAGAGGGTTGAACCTCATAATGATTACTTCAGTACTCAGTTTCTGTTGAACTTTGCTATTCTTGGAACACACAACATCACAGTGGAATCTTCAGTTAAAGATGCCAATGGAATCGTATGGAAGACTGGTCCCAGAACTACCATATTTGTAAAATCCCTGGAGGATCCTTATTCCCAGCAGATTCGCCTACAACAGCAGCAAGCCCAGCAACCATTACAACAGCAACAACAAAGAAATGCCTACACACGGTTTTAACCATGCAATAAATGCACTACAGACTTTGCAGGGATCAACCAAACTGGCAGAAATAGTTTCCTTTTTCATATAAATTAAATGTGAAAGTTAGAAAGTGGAATCCATTTGTTATTACATTGATTTCTATAATGTGATATTTTAGAAAATAGGTTTTTTTCCCTTAAAAATTTAGTTTGGAAAATAATTGGGTTCCTAACCAGCCGGGAAGATTTTTTTTTTCTTATTAACCCATATTCTTCTGTTTCATATTTAACATTTTCATTGGTTTTACTTGTTTTTTCTGTTCCTAAGTTTTTTCCTTTTCTTCCAAAAAGAGTCATATATCAAGATCACTGAATTAGTAAATTTGACTGTTTCTCTTCTGAAATATACCATTTGCTTTCTGACATAGGCCAGGAATTCTGAGCTAGACATTAGGAAATGCAGGCCAATTGGTTCAAGGTTTATGTCATGGTGGTAAAAAAATTAGTCCTTCTATCGATGGACTTGAAAGTGTCCCCTGCAACATCCCGTCCCCTGGGTTACAGGAATCCTGAAGTCTAGCAGGATTGAAAGAACCTGCTGTATTATATTAGCCATTTATCTGTCTCTTCCTGTGCTAAAGCAATTTTAATTTATTGTTTTAGTATTTAATTGACCCAAAGAGCAATTAGCAATTACATAGAAAAATTGGGGATTGATAATTTGGTTTTTTCCTAATATGTGTGTGACTATGTATAATATAGGCATTTTACATTGTTTCTGAAAGTGAAAAAAAACCTAAAACTCAATGTTTTAAGTTGAGGAGGGTAGATCTTTTCCTTTGAATGGTTTCTACTTGAGTTATGTAATGCTAGACTTGATTGTCTAGAAAAAACAGTCTCTTAATAACACAACCTCAATTAATTGGGATGCTCAGGGAATAAGTTTTCTGGAAAGCCAGAAAACTGCTTTTTTTCTATTTTAATACTGGGTTGAAGACCATTATGAAACATATTGTATGTTCTCATCTTACCACAGTATACTAGATATAATTTAGCCATTTCTTTTTCTTTTTTTTTTGAGACAAAGTCTTATTATGTCACCCTCGGTACAGTGCTGGTGGCGTCACAGCTCACAACAACCTCAAACTCTTGGGCTTAAGCGATTATCTTGCCTCAGCCTCCCAAGTAGCTAAGACTACAGGCACCTGCCACGACGCCCAGCTACTAGCTGTTTCTTGATTGGGGATCATGCAGTGTTTCAGGATCATGATTTCTTGACATCAGGGATCAGAGGATTGCAGACATTGATGATGCGGGCAATGGGATGGATGCAGCTCCTAAGAGGAAGCAGGGTACAGTCCCTGGAATTGCCTTCTTAAATAAATCTCTCAATTTCTTGGCTTGTGTTTTGTCTTTTTGTCTTCAAAGTCAACAAAGGAGAATGGAGGAAGTTAATAAATGAGGGGCTTTTTTTTCCCACGTGGCCTCTGAGAGTAAGAAGTGATTGGCAACTTGCTTCTCCCCAGGATTGCTTGTCTTCATGAGCTATTGCCCCAGCACAACACTGTATACTGCTAACAGCCAGAACTTGGTTATAAAACATATACAAATCTACAGTGTCTACCATGAATGAAATCCTTTTAGACACAGCCCAGTTGTATACAGTGTACAACCTGCACAGTCATGTCAGCATCTGGGAACATAGTGCCTTAGGAAAAGTTGGCAGAGCAGTATGCAAAAAGAGCTGAATCAGAAAGCCTACCTTCCACTTTTGGCTCTGATGAATTAGCTCTGTGTCCTGGGCAAGTCGTTTTACCTTCATAGACCTTCGTTTGTTTGGAAAGGGAGTGAATTAGACTAGATTTCTGACTCCAGTCTAGAGTTTCATTGTCAGGTGACTGAAAAGCTAGAGACAAAATGTTTCTTACGTGCTTAAGTTGGGTGGAATCTTTTTAATTCTTTTTTAATTAAGTGGCTATTTTCAGGATAAAATTTTGTAATGTGGATTTCAGACTGGTGCTATTTCAAGGTAGAAGTCTCCAAAAAAAGAAGCAAATCTTAGAAGCCACCAATTCTCTGTGAGACCTTCCCAAATGTTATGTTCTTTAAAAAAATGGACTTTTAATAAATGTCATTATGACTTCATGATTTGGTATACTATGAGCCTCTGGGACAAACTTGGTAAGAAATTATTAAAAACAAATCCATAGGCTTGGCACCTGTGGCTCAAGTGGCTAAGGCACCAGCCACATACGCCTGAGCTGGCAGGTTCGAATCCAGCCCGGCCCACCAAATAATGATGGCTGCAACCAAAAAATAGCCAGGCGTTGTGGCAGGGCCTGTAGTCCCAGCTACTTGGGAGGCAGAGGCAGGAGAATCGCCTGAGCCCAGGAGTTGGAGATTGCTGTGAGCTGTGATGTCATGGCACTCTACCAAGGCGACATAGTAAAACTTGGTCTCAAAAAAAAGAAAATAATTGTATGAAGCAAAAGACTATTTTATTTCCATATGTCTATTAGATCCAAGAGTAGAATTCTGATTTTATGTTTAGTATAAGGTCTACCTCATTTTTTGGCATTAACTATTAAACAGTTACTTGTGGTAGCCGGAAACTTTTAAGTTCAATACACTAATGTATGCATATTAATTATGAAATGAACATGTTCCCTGAATTTAAAAAGATGATTAACAAAGGGCAGTAGCTGGTTAGGTCTAGACAGATGGGACTAGTTTTTCTCAGTGTTTAGTGACTTTGCAGCATAGTAGGCCTTCATTTGTGGCTGTACTTTCCACAGTTTCAGTCAACTACAGTGCGAAAATATTGCATACAATAAGATGTTCGAGAAAGAGACCACGGTCTTTATCCTCCTGCTTGCTTGCTAATCTCTCCCAGAGCAGTTTTTTCCTGCACAGGCAAGTTTGTTGTGCAAGAAATAATTGTCCTCTTTGTTTATTATTTAGGTCTGGTTAAGGATAGAAATTTGGTAAAGTTTGAGGAATGTCTCATCATGACTACAGTTCTAACCTTTGTATGGAGATGCCCAGCTGGACTAAAAAAATTTTTTTGTTTTCAGGTTTATTTTAATAAAATTACAAAAGTGGGGTAACATAAAATGCACTAGAAAAGTCAGGAAAATATGCATTTCAAATGCACACCAAAGTCAGAATGTTAAAAAAAAAATCAGGTGGTATTCAGAGAAGAAATGTTTTGAAATTCAGCATTCTTTGGCTTTCTTAGAGATTTCATTTGTGGATTTTGATGAAGCAATGAGTCAAAATTTTAAAGTAGAACATTAGAAATAAAATAGAACTAAATTAGACTAAGGAATTATGAGAAGATAACCAGTGCCTAGTTCTCCTGAGACCCTGGAAAGTGAAAATAGGCTGTGTTGCCCACAGTCTCCCTCTGCCCGCACTGGCCATGGTGGAGCTCACAATGCTTTCCATGTGTCATCTCACAGTGACAGCAGGGATTTTTAGCGAGGTGAGTGAAGTGGTGATGAACTGGTAAGGAGTGCACTGGCCTTGCTCTGCCTTCACATTCTGCTTGCCAGCAAAAGCAGATGTGATAAGGAGGATCACGGGAGTGGGTGAGAGAACTACTGCAAATGGGGAGAGGGACTCTCGGATGTGAGCCCAGGGGGTTGCCATGTTTCGTCCCTCCCCTGAGCTGGGGTGGGAAAGATGAAAGGAAACTGCCAGGACAACGCTCAAGCAACTTAACAGTCTCATCCACAGAAAAAGGCCTATATTTAGAGAATGTGCAGAGGGCTATGTAAAAGTAATTGACAAAGCACAGAAGAGCGCTGTTTCTGAAACTTGATAGTGTATCCTTATACCCAAGTCATCACAAAAGTTTTGAGATACACAAAATTCAACAAACATAAAGTCCACGTGGATGGAAACAAATGAAGCCCTCCCAGTAACACCAAGAAGCCGAGCAAGTTCAAACTTGCATGGGTGAGTCAGAAAGGACCCATCAACTGTATGTCTTGGAAGTGAAATAATGGACCATGACAGTTTGCCTCAAAACTTTCATAGTGACCGACATGTAGCAGCCAGGAGAGGGCCTTCAGTAAAGAGAAAACTGGCCATCATCTGGCATTTTCTTCTTTTGCAGAGTTTGAAATCCATGTATCCCTTCTCAGCTCCAGCTTGACAGACAAAGATAATTGCGTACCTGTTACTTGCAAGCCAAAGAGGGACAAAAGACCATATGGAAAAAAAGATATTCCCCTAAAGCAGGGGTCCTCAAACTTTTTAAACAGGGGGCCAGTTCACTGTCCCTCAGACCATTGAAGGGCCGGACTGCAGGCACCGGGACGAGTCAGCTGCTAAGCAGGACAGGCAGCAGCGGCAAAAACACCTGGCAGGGCCGGATAAATGTCCTAGGCAGGCTGCATGTGGCCCGCGGGTGGTAGTTTGAAGACGCCCGCCCTAAAGTGTAAAGTAAATAACCTTGAGGAAGTAGGAGTTCACACTAAAGACAAATTAAATATTATCTCTTGTTGCTGACACTACTGCAGCCTCTCCAGGCTGCTGGATGACTCAAACCCCTCAGTGTTACTTTTTTTTTTATTTTTTTTGAGACAGTCTTAAGCTCTTGCCCTGGGTAGAATGCCGTGGTATCACAGCTCACCATAACCTCAAACTCTTGGGTCTCCCAAGTAGCTGAAATTATAGGCACCCACCACAACGCCCAGCTATTTTTTTTTTTGTTGTTGTTGTAGTTGTCATTGTTGTTTTAGCTAGCCTGGGGCCAGGTTTGAACCCTCCAGCCCTGGTGTATGTGGGTGATACCCTACCC
>CAUYTI010077746.1:0-20974 GCA_963575145.1 Galago senegalensis
CGAGAGCCTGGCCATCAGAGAGAGAGGGGGACGAGAGCCTGGCCATCAGAGAGAGAGGGGGACGAGAGCCTGGCCATCAGAGAGAGAGGGGGACAAGGGCCTGGCCATCAGAGAGAGGGGGGGATGATAGCCTGGCCATCAGAGAGAGAGGGGGACGAGAGCCTGGCCATCTGAGAGAGACGGGGGTAAGAGCCTGGCCATCAGGGAGAGACAGGGACAAGGGCCTGGCTGTCTGAGAGAGAGGGGGATGAGGGCACAGCCGTTTGAAAGAGACGAGGGGGCCGAGAGCCTGGCCATCAGAGAGAGAGGGGGCCGAGAGCCTGGCCATCAGAGAGAGAGGGGGAGGAGAGCCTAATAACGTCTCTTCCTCTCTGGATTTCAGCATCAGGCATGGGACGCCTCACACATGACACAGCTCCTACTTCCCTGCAGCACAATTCCAGTTTTTAGTGAAAATATTTACGTACTTTAGAGCATTTTATCTTAAAAGACCAAGTCCAAAGTGATTTGAAGTAAGTTAGAGTTTGCTTTAATAGGCTCTTGTGTTTGGAGGGAAATGACACATTTTCTTTTACTTTTTTTAAAGGAAAAGACTGCACCCCACTCCAGCACCCGAACCAAAAGAAAAAAAAACTGAAAGATGTTCTTTTGTTTCCAGCTTTTCTTTCCCTAAATGAGTTGTTAGGTCAGGTGTCTTGTTCCCAGTGTGTGTGTCAGCACATGACCAAAGGAAGGTGCCCCTGCAAGGGCAGGTCCAGGAACTCTGTTCCTAGAAGTGCTGAATTGAGGGTCACTCTCTATATCCTCCCTGGAACTACAGCACCCCAGTCTGAGGTGCATCTCTCAGTATGAACATGCATCTCCCTGTGCCTTCAAGGTCAGAGAAGGTCAGGCACCAGCAACATCCCAGCCATCGGAGGGCAAGAGACCCCACCCCCCACATTGACAGAGCCCAGCTCTGCCTCCCCTCAGGCCCAGGACAGGGCCTTACTGGATACCCAGTTACCTGATGAGGAGGCCTCAGAGAGGGTCATATCTCAGTTGCATCAGAAGAAACCAAGGGTGCCCTCATCCACTGCCTCTGTGTCACCACTAGTAGGTGACCAGTGACACTGGACTGCTGCTTCCTCTTCCTGCCTTCTATGCGCAGATGGGTTCCACCCACATGGGTCACCAGCTCCTTCCAACAGCACTCTCTTCATACCCTGCCCATCCATGCTCAGCTCCTACAGTATTCCAGTGCCAGGGACAGAGACAGCATCATTCCTCTGAGAAGATGGTCAGCCGGGTTCTTACGCACCTCTGAACCTGAAGAACCCGCCCAGGCACAACAGCCCTCAGCTGAGAGCATCAGGGAAACCATCACTTCTCAGACATACATGGTGCCCTGGTCCTGACTTTGTGGCCTGATACAGTCTGGGGAGGCCCAGCGAGTAGAGGGGCAGGTCCAGAGAGTATGGCCCCTGGCAGGAGCCAGGCTCCTACACGTACTCCAGGGCTGGGTCACTCCTGCTATCTGTGAAGCATTGACCCTGGTCCTCACTGGGTTGTCAGGCTCTTTTGTTTTGAGATATGACAAAGCTTTTCTCTGTGTGTATATCTGTTCTAAATAAAACAATGATAATACAAAGCAGATATGAGAAAATATTTCAAATAGACTGAGTTTGCAAGTAATAATGTGACTTTGAACTTTACCAAAATCAGAACAAACAAAGACTGCTACACAGTTTTACAATTAACCCTTTTTTGCGCAGTCTCCTTGCAAATGACAGCCCTGTCAGCTCTCCCTGCTAACCTATCTGATCCTCAACACTTTATTCTCTCAGTCCAACTGAAATGCAGATAAACAGCATCACACCTCTGTACCCCTGTGCTAAAGGCAGACACTCCGTTCTGGGGGTGATCAGAGTTGCTGGGACATTATCATCACAGTTGTAGTAAGACTAACAATAATAACAAAAACATACGACGTGTGATACCAGGCACTGTTCTAAGTATTGTGTGTGAATTAACTCATTTATCATGGCAACATTCCTTTGAGATGAGTACTAGTAATATCCCCATTTATAGCCAGGGAAACTGAGGAACAGAGAAGTAATTTGTCCAAAGTCACACAGTTAAGTGATGGAGGCCAGAGTAAGAAGGTCCGACCAACACAAAGTTTAAAGGTCACATTACACTTAGGGAGTCTGATAATTACCAAAGACTTTTAGCTCAAATGGTCGTGCTGGTTAATCTAACACTCCTTCAGGCATTTTGAGTTTCCTTAACACGATTTAATGTATAAGCAGGATAAACCTAGGAATATAAAGTGTTTGGCAGGTCAGTAGTAGAATTAGTGCCCTCAGCCCATAAGCACCAATCGTTACCATTTATCCTCCATGCCAGCTCTTGGGGAATTAGTGTCACTAACCTTAGGGTTCTTTGTGAAGAAACAGAACTAAATTACCATCAGTAGAGATTTAAGCAATAAAATTATACAGATGCTCTAAACTGATTAGAATGCTCAGCAAACAGGTCATATTTCACATAGGTGAAGTGTTCCACTTTTAATTAAATGTGTAATTAAGCATATTGATTTTGGGGTCACACTAACTTAAATAAGAGACTATGAATCCTGCTTTGGAGACTTGTGTAGGCACTGTTTTCTCCTCCACCCACATGGAGGAGACATTACCTGTGGAACACATCACCCTCTGTGAGCTCTGCAAAGCCAGGCCCATCTTTGGGGCCCAGATTCATGCTCCTGAGTTCATCCTGAAGTTCTCCGCAGCAGGAGGAAGCCTGGAAAGACAGCTGGTTTCACTAACTCTTGAACACATTCTATCCCAGAGATCAGGGAGTTCAGAAGTCAGTATCAAGGACTAAAACATTCAGTCTATTAAGTCTGGATCTCTTTTTAAAGTTGGATGTGATTTATTTATCATCTTCTAGCTAATAGTTGAGCACTTTATATAAAGAATGAGCACGTCCTTCTAGTTGTCAGCAAGAATAAAAGAGAACTACAATTTGCATTCCTGTGAAGGTTTAACAGCTTTCTGTCCTAATCTGTTTTCCTCCTTGAATGCTAGTTTCCTGCCTAGAGAAGCAGAGTAGGACTTGTGGGATTCTGTACAGCTCGGCCTCATGCTTTTAAGCTCATTCAGGTTTGAGGGATGTTACATACACATCACGCACAGCTCTCACCCACAAATTGCATCTGGGCCTTCACCAAGCGCCATAGAGCAGACAGAAGCTCATGATGCAAGGATGATGGTTGGCACTTCCTGATCCCACTGGGCTGTCCAGTGTGCAAAACTCAGGGACATAGGTTGAAGGACTTGGGGAGGCACATGGAGCGTCCATCCTGTCGTCACTATTTCTTGTCCAGTGTGAACAGTCCTGATGCGTCCTGGGGTGACCACAAGCACAAAAGGTTATCCTGACTCCTATGTAAAATATTTTAAAAGCTTGAACACAGCTTTGAAACTTAGGGGAAAAAAAATGTCAGAAACCCTGCATGAAAAACTGCATTGACCTGGGCAGAAATAGAGAATATGGTATTGTCGGGTGCTTCCTGCGTGTGGAGGCTGGAGAGCACATCTCAGCCTGAGGAATATACACACACACTTGCATGTGCACATGCAAACTTACATGTTTAAATGCGTATACGTACATTTGTGTTTATAAACGTGTACACATGTGTGTAATGCACTGTATACTTACATACACATATGTGCATACCCATAGGGCAGGGGTCCTCAAACTTTTTACACAGGGGGCCAGTTCATTGCCCCTCAGACCATTGGAGGGACAGACTGCGGGCCCCAGGACAAGTCAGCTGCTAAGCAAGACAGGCAGCAGTGGCAAAAACACCCAGCAGTCTGGATAAATGTCCTCTGCGGGCTGCACGTGGCCTGCGGGCCGTAGTTTGAGGATGCCTGCCATAGGCCTTGGGAGAAGGCTGAGGGAGATCTGCTGGGCATTTGTTCCTGTAACTCCACAGTACACCACAGGAGGGCGACAGAGCACAGAACTGACCATCTGTCCCTGGGCAGGGTAGGGGTGACCAGGCCTCAGCTGCCATGGAGAAGCATACCATAGAGTCATGAGCTTCATTATTTGTGACTCTGAACAATTTCTTGGAACTTTCAATAAGGACACATTCCTGACTCATGAATCAGAGCTAAAGTTCACCATCAATTCCTGCCATCCTGGGCTGGCTGTTGTGTTCCCAGGTTTGGCATCTCCACACTGTCCTCTGCTTCTGGATGGGGCTTATCTTGGAGGAAATAGTGCCTCTTGAAACAAAGATAAATTAGCTTCTGAGTGTGAACTTGGTCCTTCAAAGTTACTACTTCTGAGGCCTTGGGTTAATAGCAAAGATACATCCTGTTCTCATTCATTGGAAAGCAAAGTTCAAAAGTGATTCTGAAATTATCAGTTAAGAATTTGCCTGATCATCTCTTCTGGTCTTGCCATGTGAGGAGGAAAAAAAAAATTGCCTGATCAAAGTTCCTTTTGCCATAGAAGAGTCTTGATCACTCTACAGCATACGCACACCATCACCCAGTCCTGGTGTTGCTTATCTTCAGCTTGCATTTTCTGCCTCGTTTAAGCAGCATTGACACACATCACATTCTCATCGTGGCTTTGCCTTTCCACTGAGGGCCTGTGCACCTGAGCTGCCCTTTCCCCTAGGACAGGTTCTCCTGAGACTTTTAGGCCAAACCCGGGCTCCTGGGCCCTTCTAGGTGTGAGTCTCTTGGGGACCTTTTTCTTGCCTAGTTCTTTTTGGTGGTCTTTGTAACACTGTGTATAAATTGTGCAAAATGCTTCCACATCTGTCACTGCATGTGCTGCCTCAGTTGTGTGTTGCTGGTCGTGGTGCCTTAGACCCCGCTGCACCTGTTACAGGCCAGGCCTATTTTGTGGTTGGTCAGTTTCTATATTGGACAATTGAACAACCTTTTAAAAAAAATTCTAGCATTTCAGAAAATGTTTGCTTGTCATTTTATCTGGGGATTCATCTCTTTTGTTTGACAGGTCAAAAAAATTCCAGTCATTTATTGAGAGCTGTTTGGTAAAGAACCACAGCCAGCGGCCAGCCACAGAGCAGCTGATGAAGCACCCGTTCATCCGGGACCAGCCCAACGAGCGACAGGTCCGCATCCAGCTCAAGGACCACATTGACCGGACCAAGAAGAAGCGAGGAGAGAAAGGTTTGCACACCTTGTGTGTCAGCCAGAGGAAGGGAGACGAGCGGGGCTGAGCTCCCCTGTGCAGGGAGGTGACGATGGCCTGAGTCGTGCTTTAGGTGAGGGCTGCCTCTGAGGCCAGCCCCGGGCAGCACCAGGCGAGACTGCTGAAGTAGAATCTTTCTGGAAAAATAGAGCTACAGGAAACATTCCCTCTTCCAGGCCTTGAACAAATCAGGTTGCGTGATACTGTGAAGTACTTTTCTGTGACAAGTGATTTTCTTAATTCAAGTGAGTATTCACGTGTGGAAAACTAGAAAGCTCCAGAAGATAGACAACCTGAAGAAAAATTCATATAGTGACATTTTTCTGCACTGACACTTCCAACACTTAGGTGTTTGTGTTCTAAGGCTCATTTCCCATTCAGTTATTCAGAATCAGAAAGCATTCCCTCCTGGTTGCAGTGACAGAAAAGACCACTGTGTTGCCAGGCTGGTGTCTGGAATGTCAGAAGTTGAGCTGAGGATCGGTGAAGGCACTTACTCATTTCAGGCATACAAGAAGTTTATCTCTTTGTGACTCTGGCTCTTATATAGCACATGAGTCAAAACTTGGGGTCTATAGACTATGCCCCAGTTGTTTGAAACTAGCATAGGAATTCTGTGTAAATACCAAAAGTCAGGATAAGGAAGTGAGTTGCTAAAATGAGGCAGGAAATACAAGCTGGGGAAAAGTCAGATGAAGGCTGGCAGGTGAGGAGGAACACATTTTGCAGAAATGAGTAAGATTCTTACATACTAAAGTGAATTTTGATTAGGCAGGTTTTTAACTGACAGTTTCAGAATCACTTGAACTTTGCTTTCTAATTAATTAGTGACTCCGTTTAACTCATAAAGGGGAGCTAAAGTCCACCATTAATTCCTAGTCTGTTGTGGATTTGCTGCTGAAATCGCTGGTCTGTTATCTCTCACAGCTCTCCCTGCCCCTCTGCGTCTCTGGCTTAAGGTTCATCTCTCAGGAAACAGAACCTTCTTAAGGAGATAAGTTTGCTTTTGGAGATTAGCCTCTTGACCATATCCTGACCAAGGTGAAACCTACCACATGGTCCGGAGGGCCAATGGCTGGCTGAGTGCTGGGTCGGAGGGCAGGGAAGGGTGAAAGGTGGGACAGAGAAAGGAGGGTGGCAGTAAGCACTTCTAGGTAGAGAGCAGGAGGCCATGGGGGCTCTAGGTGGGAGGCTGTGTGAGGCTAGAAGGCGGCATTCAGAGCAAGGTGAGTGAGAGCAGAGGGCTGACCTGAGTGAGGATGGGGCCCTAGCCAGTGCCTGTCCTTGCAACCCTCACTTCCTCCTCTCTCCATTTCTCTACTCAGATGGAGCAGCAGAGGGTGGGGCTGCCCCTCTCTCACACTCCTTCCTCCCTGCCTCTGTGGTCAGTGCCTCACACTGGCAGAGTGGGGCTTGGGGCTGGGCAGTGAGCAGAGTGAGGCCCCAGCTGGCCTGGAGACTCTGGGGGTCAGGTCAGCAGAGGCATTTCCACCAACGGTCCTGCTCCTACATCCAGCCTGAGACTTGGAGGGACATGTATGGCCAGGTTGGACTCAGGAGGTTTTGAGGCCGGGCTAGAAGGGAGGCCCCCTCCAAGGTTAGCAGGCGGACAAGGACTTGCTGGTCAGACTCAAGGAGCCAGTGGCTGGCCCAAGCCAGAGGGACAAGGCATGAGGAGAAAGAGTGGGTTGAGGTCAAAAAGTCCCAGGACTGATTTTTTGGCTGCCTTGGGCCACTCCATGAATTCAGAATGTTTAAGGGGATGTTTTAGGGCAGTATGTCAGACACACAGTCCTCAGATGTCACCTTCTCTAGTGGGGACACTTTACTGTCCTATGGATACAGAGAGTAGTTTAAGTATCAGACTCTTCAGATTCAAATTCTGGGTTCACATTCAGTTATGTGAACTTGACCCAGGTTTTTTCATCTTTAACATGGGATTGGGGTATAAAAACAGTAATGCCTGGCCTTACTGCAAAGATGACAGAGGACACGTTTAAAGTGGCCAGTGTACTGTCTGGTGCACAGAGGCCCTCGGTAGATGCCAGCTGTCCTGTCGAGGACATTCTTACTGACTCTGGATTCCTCACTGTGACTCAGAGGGGCTCTGTGAGAGCTTACACCTTTCCTCTCCTTGACCAGGAATAGGAGGAAAGTCGGGTCTCAGGTTGTTTTTCCATTTTGGATACAAACTCTGGAATGTGACTCAGAGCTCCCCATGCCACGAAGACAGTTCACTTGTAATGTGTTCATTCTTGGCAGAGTGGAAGAGTAAGAGTCTCAGAAATAGGTCTATTCAAGAGCTGTGTGACAGTTGAAGGCATTAATCCTGCTGGGCTAAGGGGCCCTTCTCTCTCATCACTGTCTGCTCCCCGAGGAAGGCAATGACCGAGTGAGACCCAGTCTGAGCGACCATCTCTGCCGGTGCCCTTCACTCTGCTTCTCACCTGCTCAGCAGTTCTCTCTACGACCAGCTCTTGGCAGAATCAGGCAATTCTGCTTTGCATTGCTTTACAGTTTTTTAGCCTGATACTTTTCCTTAAGATATGTTGACACGTGCTAATTTAACCCAATCATATAGAGCAATCAAGCTAAATTCTGGGGAGGAATTAAAACTGTGGAGCTTGCAGGTGAAGGCTCTGCCCTGGAGAGCAGAGTGACTGGGGTAATTGTGCACGTCCTTCCCTGGCTGGCATTTCCTTCATTAGGTGAAATTTCTGCATTTTACTCTGAACTCTGTCCATCTCATGAAAGTTTAGAACATTAAACTTTCGCTGTGGAATACAAAACACTTTATGTAGGTTTTTGATGAAATAATACTAGAAAAATACATAGCCTGAATACTTCCTACATATCTCAGCATATGAAGTAAATTATTTCTTTAGAAAATGCACTTGAATTCACACACATTTGGCTCTGTTTCGTAGTATCTTTTATGGCTACAGAGCAAGGCAGGTGAGGCTTGTCGTGAGCGGAGAGCAGCGTGGGTGCTGCCTCCTGGCAGAGACACAGCAGAATTGCAGTCTCAGCTCCCGTGAAGGGCACACAGACGTCTTCACCGCTGTCACTGTGAACCCACAGCTATGAGGTCACAGTTGCATGAACTCTCCTCCCAAGGCTGCATGTTGCCCACAGAAAGTCCTCAGCAGGGCACTCGAGGAACAGCTCGCTCCGTGGTCCTGCAGCCTCCCCTCCCGAGGTCTCTCACACCCAGACACCTGCTGCCCTGGCTCTCAGTCTCCTGGACGTGCCACGTGCTGTCCTGCTGACAGCCCTCCACCTGTGGCTGTGCTGCTTACAATGCCCCTTTCCTGCCACTGCCTGCTGCCCAGTAGAGGCCACTGTTCTTCCGAGGCCCAGCTGGTTTCTGCCTCAAACTTCACTGTGCTCTTAAAACCAGAGGAATCAGATTCTTTTCTGTGAAATGTCTCTGATATTTTGTCATTTTGACATATTGGAAGGAGCACTGGTGTAAAGTTGAGTTGAATTCTAAATTCAAATCTCTGACTGACTTTTTGTTAACCAGATGATGTTGGTCATAACACTTAACCCCTTATAATCTCAGTGTCCTTGCTGGGAAAACAGGCTTTTCTCATTAAGCAAAATAAATGAGAGAACATAGGTGAGCTATCTTGTGTCAGTGACTGTAATGGGACACACTCCATGAATAACTGTTTCTTCCCTTTCTCAGTGACCTTAGAAGCTCTGATTATTTGCTTGTCCTGCCCCTTAGATTCTGATCACCTCCAAAGCAAACTCAGTCTTCCTCATTGTTGTGTGTGAATTTGCTTAACAGTTTACTGAACTAAATGGATTTCCCTAGTGATCAACGAGAACACATTTTAACTGTATATATTCAGTAGCACCTGTTGTCAGAAATTGCCTTGCTGCATTTATCAAGATAATCTATGGGCAAATTGTGAGTCCATGTAAGGCATAGTAAAATCTAAATTTTAAAGTGATTAATACCATCAGTAAATTCACAGTGGGCCAATGGGTTGGTACAAGCTGCTTTATACTGAGGGTTGACACAGACAGAAGGTCACTTTTCAGTTCCTTATCTTCCCTCCCCTGCAAATGGAGGCCTGAGAGCAGAGCTTGGGACCAGCTGGGCAGTCTGGGCCCAGTGTCTGCTCCAGCTCCATGTCAGCCACAGCCTTATGAGCTAAGTTTACGTGTATATAGAAAGGGTGAGCTGGGCACGGTGGTTTATGCCTGTAATCCCAATGCTCCGGATGGCAAAGGCGGGAGGAGCCTTGGAGCTCAGGAGTTCAAGACCAGCCTGACCTAGAGCAAGACCCTGTCTCTACTAAAAATACAAAAACTAGTCAGGTGTGGTGGTGCCTATAGTCCCAGTTATTTGGGAGTCTGAAGCAAGAGGATCACTTAAAGCCAGGAGTTTGAGGTTGCTATGAACTATGATGCCATGGGAATCTACCCGGGGTGACAAGGGGAAACTGTCTCAAAAAAGGGAGGAGTGGTCTTACTGTTCTGTGCATACATCTTTTTGTGTACTAACACTCTGGGTCTCTCCGTAGACGAGACAGAGTATGAATACAGCGGGAGTGAGGAGGAAGAGGAGGAGAATGACTCGGGTGAGCCCAGGTATGTGAGCAAAAGTTGAGCCTAATCTTCATAGTCACAGTGGTGCTTGTGTGGAATTCACTTTCCTTTTGATTTATAGGTTCGTTTTTAAGAATCTGCTAGGGTGGGTTTACTTCATTTATTGCCCATGAATATCCTCATTAATGGGGGACATTTTCCCTAGGCAGACTCAAACAGACATGTAGAAATCAGCATATTCTTTACTTTGTCCCCCAAGATGTATGGTCTCTGTCCTCAGAGCCTGTTCCCTCACACACATAGCCTGGAGAAGGAGCAGCAGACAGTTGTCTGGGTGATGCAGAACTAAAGTACTTAAAGCTCTACCTTTCTGAGACCTGTGTGATGATTCTGGACAAGAGCTCTGTAGTTCATTCCTTCCTGCCTTTGAGGAAGATCTAGGCAGCCACTGTCCTGGTTATGCATCCTGGTGTCTCACCACTGCCAAGCAGGAGGACAGGGTTTCCAGGAGATTGAACTACACACTAGAGAAGCCCAGACAGAAACTCCACCATTCCCACTCTCACACACTGCCCCAGAGTCTAGTGCTGCCCTGTCATTGTCGTCCCTGCACTCTGCATTTCACTCTCCTCTGACCCTGGCCTCCTCCTGGTCTGTGTCTGTAAGCAGCTGAGAACAGCTCACACTGTAGGACCCTCCAAGAGAGTTCAGCTGGCAGCTGAGTTTCGAGAGGCACGTGCACCATGGGGCAATGCACTGAGTACAGAGTGAGGCTGGGGAGAAGGTGTCCAAACAGGGGCACCGGGGCAGCTGGGTCCCCATCCTCTGGGCATGCAAGAAGTGGACCCCAGTGCTCCCTAAGGCCAGTCCCCAGCTCACTGGGGCACAGCTTCCTGGCCAGCAAATGTCTGGCTCATCTACCCTGTTAGCATGCACTGAGCCATGCATGAGTTTTTTTTATTTTTAGTTAACTCAGACCTACTGAGCCGCTCTGAGATGACAGGGAAGGGCGTGGGGTCCTCCAGTGCTCTTCTCTCTACCTGTTATAGGACTCCTCAAGGTCAAAGACCAAAGGAGACCTTTTGTTCCATCTGACATGTAACATGTCACTGCCTCTGTTTGGCTGAGTAGGGCTGAGGACTGTCAAGTTGTAACACTAAAGTTAAACATCCCTGCAGGGCAAAAGACCAGGCTCATTCTTTCAGACAATTTGAACATGCTTTCCAAAGCTCACCTGGAGAACTGTGTCCCCACCCAGCTACTCTCTGCAGAGCTGAGAAACCCCATCTGTCTGGCACCTGCTAAGCTGTATGCTAGGGTCACTGAGGGCACCAGAGACGCTGCACCTTCACCCTGCTGTGACAGCGTGACAGTTCACTATGTCACATGACCTGCAGTAGGTGTGACAGATCACTATGTCACATGACCAGCTGTGTGACAGGTTGCTATGTCACGTGACCTGCTATAAGCATGACAGGTCACTATGTCACACTGAGGGTTATGTTCCAGTCCTGTTTTTCTAGAGGCATCTGATTAAGGTTCATAAAATCCTGAAAAGTAGGAAAGGACAGTGGTTATCTCATTCTGGAAAGGGTGGTAACTAGGTCACATACACAGTTAGGGACCAAGTCACTAACACAGGGCAGGTGCTGGACACAGACATGACTCAGTTAACATCAGCAGAGCACCCATGTGTCATGGGGCTGGCACCCCAGGCCATCTCCTTTGCACAGAGCAAGTGGCCTGTGCAGCTGACAGTGCCGTCATATGGGGCGTGCTTTAGAGGAGGCTTGTCACAGATGCCAGGCATCATGAGCAGTCTTCAAGTCATACTGTGGCAACTCTTCACACACCCACCACTGTCCAGAGCTGAGTGCTGCTCCCCTGCTGGCCTCCGCAGGCCTGTCCCCACCCACATGTCTCCTTCCTCATTCCTCAGGCCATTTTTCCCACCACCACCAGCTGCTGGACACACTCTGTAGACCCTCCCTGCTCCCACATCACCTCTGCCACAGGCTTCACCACCTCCATCCCTTGAGGCTTCTGCCACCCAGCCCTGACTGTCCTGGGTGTCCACCGGGGGCTGCTATAGCAGCACTCATGCCCTGCAGACGGGCTCTCATATGGCAGCCAATCAGACCTGCCATCCTCTCCAGCCACAAACCTTCCCCTGCACCTGCCCGGCCCATGGGCTGTGCCCCGTCTGCTCTGTCCCTCTGACCTCCTAGAGCCCCTCACCCTGTCACTCTGCCACAACACAGGCCTCTAAAAGTGCTCTTCCTTCCACCTGGAACACTCCTCCTTCATCACTGTGACCTCCCCAAAGGGATTCCTGACCACAGTGTCTAGAGTCCTATGCTCGCCCTAACACCTGCCTGTCACTCCTAAGCTATGACCCTTTCTGTGCCCTGAAGAACGCATTCATACCTGAAATCATGCTGTTTGTAGTTACTTGCCCTTCCCACAAGAAGGCAGCTCTGAGAGTTTATCTGGGGACCACTCTGTCCCTACTGGCTGCAGTGCTTGCCAGGTAGCAGGGTCTCAGTAAATATGTGCTCAATGGGATTACTTCATATTTATTTTTAGAAGCTTCCCAAAAAATTAGACGGGCTAGATGTGAATGAACAAATGGAGTCACCTCTTTCTTCCTCATGAGGCTGCTGTGCAGAGCCTAGGAGTTTGAGACTCCGTTGCAGCTGGGCATGGGTGGGGGACAGTATTTCCCTCATACCGTCTGCCATGTGCGCACACACACACACACACCCCACCACTTGCAGGCGAGGAAAACATCACTTAAGCAGAATCCTGCATGGTGCAGCAAGAGGGACCCTGACATGGGCCTAACACCCTGGGCTCAGCCCCTGGCTCTGTGCCAACTTCCACACAGAGTCCCCCTCCCACCCTGGTCATCATCATCACAGAAGCAGCCTGGCCTCTACCCCATGGGCACAGGCATCCTCCTGCCCCCAGGGGTCACCTTTATTCCTTTGCCTTTCCTACACTATGGGGTTGGGTCCTGCCCCACAGTCCTCCCCACAGTCCCGTCTCTGTCCCTCCTGGGGGGGGGGGGGTGGGTCCTGCCCCACAGTCCCATCTCTGTCTCTCCCATGGGGCTGGGGTCCTGCCCCACAGTCCTTCCCATGGTCCCATCTCTGTCCCTCCTGCAGCTCCATCCTGAACCTGCCTGGCGAGTCCACGCTGCGCCGGGACTTCCTGCGGCTGCAGTTGGCCAACAAGGAGCGGTCTGAGGCGCTGCGGCGGCAACAGCTGGAACAGCAGCAGCGGGAGAATGAGGAGCACAAGCGGCAGCTGCTGGCTGAGCGCCAGAAGCGCATCGAGGAGCAGAAGGAACAGCGGCGGAGGTTGGAGGAGGTAAGGCCTGTGCAGCTGCACTGAGGTCCCGACCAGGGGCCACCTGGGCCAGGTCCTGGCATGAGATTGGGGAAGGCCCATACCTCTGCACTGAGGTCCAAGCTGGAGGTGGGGGGAAGGGGTGCATCTGGGGTTGAGGTGAGGCTCGTGTACCTTCACTGAGATCCCAGTTGGGGGCATCTGGGGTCATGGTGAGGCCTGTGCATCTGTGCCAAGGTCCCAAGGAGGGACATCTGGGTTGGGGCCACCTGCTCGGGCACACAGGGCTCAACTGCATGGGTAAGGCCTGTGTAGGAGCCCCCTTGCTATAGCAACAAGTGGTCACCAGCAAGAGGCAGGACAGGCCTGCAGCTTTCCTCACAGCCAAGCTCTCACTCCCCCCGCCTAGTTATTTCGTGGAGCCCCTTGCCCCAGACACACTCTTCATGTACTTTGTAGGTCTGGATCCCCTGGCTAGAATGTGAGCTCCATGAGGAGGGGGCGTTATCTCTTGTTCTTTGACGTGTCTCTTATACCTGAACTGTGTCCAGTGCTTCTGATAGCGCCTCATAAATACCCGTGGAGTAAGTGAGTGACCATGTGAGTGAGTGAGCCAGTGACTGAGAGGTGAAATGCAGACCACAGGCAAGTAGAATGCTGAGCTCGGGGAGCAGGGCTGCCTGTCCACACTGCACGGGTTTCATGAGTCCTTCTATGCAGGCCCCTTCAGACAAGATCTCCTGTCAGCAGCAGACACTGCTGTCACCTATGTGGGAAGCAAAGCTGCCAGCCAGTTTCCAGCATGGCTCCTCATGGGCAGGACTCCCACCCTGTGGTTTTACAGGCCTCTGTCAGCACCTCCTTTCTAGAACCTCGACCACATCTCTGAGGCTCCTTCCTCTGCCAGATATACCAAAGCCTCTAGCCAGTTAGGAATTGTCAAGGGCATAGCTGCTGGGAGTCGGGCAGCAGGTAAGAAGTTCGGTGCCTCCAGGATAATGAGGCAGCAGGTTGACAGGCCCCCACCAGCAGCTCACTCCTCAGTAAGGCTCTCACAGCCATTCACCTGCATTGTCAGGTGGCACTGAGCATCAGGAGGCAGTGTGGACACCAGGAGCAGATTGTTTTTTGAACTCACAATTAAGGTCCAGCCTTCCCGACTTACATCAGTCAGGGCTTTGGTTCCAGTCTGCAGTAAATCCCATCAGCCTCATTGTGTCCCGGGAAAATTAGTTTCAGACCAACAACAATAATACTCAGTGGTTGCAGTTATGGAGTGACTTCCGTGTGCCACGTGCCTGGCAGGATATTCTCATTTCCAGGTCTCATCTGCTGTCATCACCTCTCTGCGTGCACCCACTGTCTCTCATGCTGCAGTTATGGAGTGACTTCTGTGTGCCACGTACTAGACAGGATGCTCTCTTACATCCGGGTCTCATCTGCTGTCATCACCTCTCTGCATGCACCCACTGTCTCTCATGCAAAGTGCACATAACCCCATGTAACAGAGCAAGCTGTGGTTGTTTGCGAATGTACCCATTTGGGGCGGGGATATTGTTGCCTGCGTGACAGAGTCCTCTGTTCAGCACTTGGCTTGAATTGTGTCACAGAATCCTCATGGCAATCTCCAGCCTGATGCTGAGCAGCAGAGTTTTGGGTTAATACCTTCTGAAGGTCGCACAGCCTGAAAAGAAATCAGTTTTGAATCCAGGGCACCAGCCTGCAGAGCCCGAGCACAAAGCAGCCACATGTCCTCCTTTCCACGATGAGCCATCGTCAGCATGCCCTTCCCCAGTCTGCAACTCTGCCTCCGTGGTCTTTCAGGGAACCTCAGCTCCTGCCCAGCAGGTGCATGTCTTCGTGTTGGTTTCTGTCCCTGATGCTCCAAGTCAGAGCCTTGCCAAGGCCACCTCTGCATTTTCTCCTCTGTGGCACTTACTGGAGGTTCCCCTCCCGTAGCTGCAGGTCAGGGTTCAGCTCACAGAGGCTCATGCATACACAAAGTCACATGCTGCAGGTCCCGGCTTGCACGGAAGATATCTGTGATCATTTGCTCCATGCACAGTGGGCACAAGCCTCAGCTTCTCACCAGTAGCAGGAATACATGTTCCACAGGGCAACAATAGGTTATAATAGCTTTATCTTTTGGTCGTTTTATCCTGTAGCTCAGTAGAAAAGAATAAGAATACTAAGTAGACACCTGTAAATTCTGAAGCCCTAAGTAATGACATTCTCATTACTTGAATGGTGTCCAGTGCTTCTGGTAGCACTTTATAAATACCTGTGGAACAAGTGAGTGCCATGTGAGTGAGTGAGCCAGTGACTGAAAGGTGAAATGCAGGTTCTGACTAGACCACACAGGCAAGTGGAATGCTGAGCTCGGGAAGCAGCTATCCTGTGCCCTGCTGCTGCTGGACCCTGTCCATGCCTATTGCCTGGACTTTGGTGACCACTTGGGTTTCTATTGTCCTGAGTAGGAACTCAGACGACCTGGTTGCACAGAAAGTTCAACTGGAGAATGTAGGTCTGTGGGTCAGTGGGGCCCTGGTACGCGTCCTGGGAAATAACGCTTCTACCCCTCTGGTAACATAGGACTGTGGGATGCGGTCTTTGTATTTCATAACCTCAGATGTCATTTCTGCCAGAGGGTTCTGAGGAAGCCCTGCATGTCCTTTGCTATTCTGGGTGACCGTGTGGATGTGGCTAAGTTCTGAATCAGTATCTGCATATTCTTAGAAGGACTTCAGATGTGCCCTGAAGTAGTCATTGGTGAGCTTTATGAATAGGACATGACTCCAGGCCAATTAACCATTTAGCTGGTGGGGATGAAAGTCCCAGCTTTTGACTATTGGTAACTTACAGTTTGTGATGAAGTTCCAGGAGCTTGATCAACCCCTGCTAAGGTGAATGAGTCCACCCATAATGAGATGTGCAAAGAGGACTTCTTCATCTGCTTTTATTCAGTTCAGTAAAAATCGCTGTTAATCGGTATAAACAAAGTACAAACTGTTTTATTCTGTATCACAGAGTTGGGGTCCAAGGATGGGGGCCTTGAGGTGCCACGGCCCCTGCTCTGGCATTGGAAGTTTGGTTCTACTCAGGGGGTTTGCAACCGTGGTAGGGAGTTATGTGTTTGTTTCAGCTTGCTGAGAGCTTCTGTGCCTTCCAGCATGGGGAGTGGAGAGTGTACCTTTAAGTCATAGGAGCAATCAGACTAACCCTGGGACCACCAGGCTCTTCCCAGGAGTAAGTTTTATTCTTTAAAGAATTGTGTTAAGGGTGGCACCTGTGGCTCAAAGGAGTAGGGCACTGGCCCCATATGCCAGAGGTGGTGGGTTCAAACCCAGCCCTGGCCAAAAAACTGCAAAAAAAAAAAAAAATTGGTGATAAGATCTTTAAGCCACTGAGGTTTCATTTAGTGCCTCTTGAGACTATTATAACATTGTCAATTTATAAAAATAACCTGTTCTAGCTAAAAAGAAATACACGCACACACACACTGCTTTGTTTTCATCACTCGATGCTTGCTTTTTAAAGAAACCACCTGTATCTTATTATGGGCCAGTGGAAGTGGAGGGTTAATGTGCAAAGTAAGAGCCTAGCACTCAAAAAATGTAAATTCCCTATAATGACGGGGCTTTCAAGGATGTGAGCTCAATTGTGACTTCGAAAGTGTGAAGTGGAATGAAAACCTGTCCCCCATGCCTGCAGGCACTTGGCCAACACACAGTGACCCTACCGGCGCTGGGCACTGGACAGGGTCTCCCTTCGCACAACTGGGTCACATGGGAAACAGGCATCAGCAAGTATCAACCACATAACCCTTCATCATCATTGCCATGGTGATAGTGGGCTATTTGAGGAAGCCACTGCCAGGAGAACCTCACCTGGCCAGGGCTGGTCAGCCAGGGTCCAGCTGAGGGAGCACACTTCGTGCCAGTGGGGGAGCCACAAGCAGCATCACACAGGGCTCTGTAGGCCAAGTTATCACTAGGGAATTTTATTCTAAAAATGAGAAGCTACCAATGTGTTTTCACCAAAGGTTACAACGTAGCCTCGGAAGGGACACAGCACACCCTTGGCTACTGCAAGGGTGGGAACTGGGAGGCAGCAGGAGTGGACGGGAGACAGGTCTGTATTGGGGAAACTGGGTGGGGGAGAGCGGGGACTGAGAAGAGTGGACACGTTTGAGAGAGCTTGGAGGTTGCTGATGAAGGGCGCAGGCAGTGGTCACTCATAGCAGCCCACATCAAACCAGAGCATATGTGTGGGGGGAGGAGGAGGTCAGCACAGGGAGGCTATAAGGTCAGAGGTCAGACATTTGGAGGCAGCAGCAGAGCTTCCCAGCTACAGGTGGGCTACATAGGAGAATCCCGCTGCAAACAGGGCCAGACTAGCAAAATGGGAATCACTGGTCTAGGGTAACGGACATGTGCACTGGGAGGAGTAGAGACTCTGGGCCTGGGCTCTAGAGTTCAGAGGAGAGGAAAAAACAGCAGAAAAACTGACAAGGAAGGAGGAAGGACTTGGGGGAGTATGATGTTGTGAAGCATAGGACTGGAATAAAGGGAGCCGGCTCTGCACATGGCGCCTGCAGGCCCAGAGGGTAACAGCAGCCTTTGGTCTCATGACCAAGACAGTATTTGAAATTGAGTTTTTATGTAGTGCTCACTAGAAATGCTGTCCTTTCCTTCTGCTCAGGAAGTCAGAGCCACCTGAGGCCACCTGTGCTGCCTGCCATCCCCAGTGCTCCCCACACCCTGCCTCCTTATCTCTGCAGGGCGGTTGGTAATGCAGCTGTTCCCACCAAGGAGGTTCTGAGCGCCAGGAACATGGGTGTGAAAGACCCTGTCAACTGCCGAGAACTGTACAGATCTCACTTCTGCAGAACTTAACCAAATTCATTGTAAATATTTCCAAGGAGGCAGGCCTCGTGCTTTGGTTCAGAAAAGATTTCAAAGTGAACACTCATGTATCCATGGTCCCAGCTCACGCATCCGTGGTCCTGGCTCACGCTCTCTCAGTGCCCACTTTCCATGTAGGGAGACCACGCCAGGTGCCTGGGCCCCAGCCCAGAGGGGCTCCCAGCAAGAGGGGCTGTTCTCCAGAACCTGAGGAGTTGCTCCTAGGTGCCCTAGACAGCTCCCAAAAGGGGCAGAGGCTGCACCTTTCTTTAAGAGTCACAGAGCAAGATGACCATGAAGCTCCAAGAAGTCCAGCCACAGCTCGGCCTTCTGCAACCCTGCTGTAAAGAGTGGGTGTTGTGGTTGCGGTGTGGATTCTATACCCTGAGGTTGCTAGGGTTTAACACTTGGCTTTCTTCCTATTAACCACATGACCCCAAGGAAGTTCTTTAACTTTCTTGTGCCTCAGTTCCCTCATCTGTAAAACTAGAAATAACATTAGCATTTACTTCATGGGGCTGTTGTGAAGATTTAGCTGCACTAATTCAGAAACCTGAGAACACTGCCAGCATTGTGAGCATGTAGGTAATGTCTGCTGTTACTGTTACTGGTGTGAGAGGTCGGCTGTCACCGTCACCCATGGGAAGCGTTGGCTGTCATGGTCACCGGTGGGAAGCGTCGGCTGTCATGGTCACTGGTGTCAAAGTTTAAACTCCTGAATGTGCTCCAGTGAAACCATGTTGGGTTTATTAAAATAAATGTAAACTTCTGTCCATGCTTTAGGAAGAACATTAGTTATAGTACAATACTAGGAGAAATTCAGTTACATCATTAAGAGAAAAAAATACCTAACAGCTTTAAAGTGGCCACACACAGGTCAGCACAGAGGTAAAGTTCAGCAGCTTTACAGGGCCAGGAGGCCAAGGGTCAGTCCCAGCTCTGTGGCATTGGCCTGACCACTTAACCTCTCTGAACCTCAGCCTCCTTACACATCTATCCAGTATAATAATATTTACTTTGTAGAATTCTTGTGAGAAGTAAATTAAACCATATACACGAAAGACTTGACACAATGCCTAACACAAAAATGGGTTGATATCCTTAGGCAAATATTTTATTGTTTTGGAACTAATGATTTCAAAATGCTGTATTGCTAATTTTATTCTTTTAATGGCTCTTTATTTAGATGGCATTTCCCCATTCCCTGCCTTCCTTAATTCTCTAATATACCTCCCTGGTTTACTGTAAAATCTGCACTCTCCACCCCCTTTGAAGAGGGCTCCTGTCTGAGGCAGCCTTGCATTGCCTTGCTGGGAAGGCTTGCCGGCCCATTCTTCATCCAGGTACCCCTCACTGAGGATGGCCAACTGTTGCCTTGGAAAACCTCTTCCCTGTCAAGCCTAAAAGACCTTCCCCAAGAGGAGCGCAGCCAGTTAATGGTCATCTCATTAGTATTTCCTACCCTCATTTCCAACACCATGTAATTATGATCTAGTCGCTGCCACGAAGTGGCCGCATGAAGTCTCATCCTCTAGTATCTAAACAAAACCCACAAGAGAGCAGGGACCATGTGCCGTTGGAACATGGAGATTCTGAGCAGCAGGGACGTAGCACCACCAGGTGCCTGTCACCAGAAAGGCAGAAACAGGGCAGTTATGGAAAGTCTGCCTGGTCTGAGTCCTGGCTCTGGCACTTAATGCCTCTGGTGACCTCTCTGTGTCTCAGTCTGCTCACTGCCCAGTGGGCCAGCAACCACAAGGCATGGGGGTCCCAAGTGAGTCCGGGAGCATGCTGACAAAGAGGGAGGAGGCCTCTGCTCCTCACCACCTGCTTTCCCACCGCTGCCCCATAACACCTCCCTCTAGGGGCTCGTGGCTAGAGGCAGCGTGAGCAGCTCAGTGGGCAGGCCTGAGAGATGGGAAGTCCATATCGGTCCTCACAATGGGTGTTTCCACCACTGGACTGCACGCTCAGGCCCTGAGCAGGAAGAAAAGACTGAGCAAGAACACCTCCCCATGTATGTCCCAGAGCATTAATTTACTGGCACTGCCGAGAAGTGGCCCTGAATTTCCGAGTCACCAACCCTGGGTACCCTCAGGTGTCCTGGGAGCAGCATCTGGCTGGAAGGAGGCAGAGCAGTCCTTTATTCCAGGTCTCATTAGCCACAGCATAGAGACTACAGGCTTTCTAGCTGAGCTTTTGCTCTGTTATATTTTAATAACAACAGAAATGATAAAATAGCTGGGAGGCAGGCCAGCAGACTGGACGCTCTCTGTCCAGGGCAAGGCCACCCATGGATGTCTGGTAGGGTTCATAGCCGTAGGCAAAGATAGATCACATGTGTGTGTTAGGAGTGATATGCAGAGCACTGCTTCTTAGTGGTTCCCCACGGGCTTCATGTTCTAACTTACTTATCCTGCCAAAGGTTTGGCTTTCTCTGCATTGTCACCTCCTGGGAGGGGCTTCCTGCCCAGTGAGGGTGTCGTACTGAGATTTCAACCCTGCAGCATAAAATGCTGCTAAAACATCAGGTCCTTCCTGGCCTTTCACAGAGGAGGCGGGGTGTGTGAGCACTCTATACGCACAGTGTTTCACCCTGATAAAACCCCAGCATTAGGTGGCTGCTAACCCCAGTGTGTCCAGAGCAGAGGCCCCCAGCCCTTTTGGCACCAGGGACCAGTTTCATGGAAGACAGATTTTCCACGGACTGGGGGCAGGAGTCGGGATGATTCGAGCGCATTACATTTATTGTGCAATTTCTATTACTACATTGTAATATATAACAAAATAACTATACAACTCACCATGATGCAGAATCAGTGGGAGCCCTGAGCCTGTCTTCTGCAGCTGGATGGTCGCATCCTGAACCTGCAACCCTCCCCAATGCTGGAGTCACTGCCTCAGCCCCGCTCAGATCATCAGGCATCAGCTTC
>CAUYTI010077748.1:0-51590 GCA_963575145.1 Galago senegalensis
ACAGAGCCTCAAGCTGTCCCCCTGGGTAGAGTGCCATAGCATTACAGCTCACAGCAACCTCCAACTCCTGGGCTCCAGCGAGTCTCCTGCCTCTGCCTCCCAAGTAGCTGGGACCACAGGCGCCCGCCACAACGCCCAGCTATTTTTTTGGTTGCAGCCGTCATTGTTGTTTGGTGGGTCCGGGCTGGGGATTCGAACCCGCCACATTAGGTGTATGTGGCTGGCGCCTTAGCCGGTTGAGCTATAGGCGCCGAGCCAACTAGTGAGGTTTTAATGCAGATTTCTCTGGTGAGTCTCTAAAATGATTAAGGGTGAAAATCATTTACTACCCCTCACAATTGCCTGCATCCCCACCATCTTTGTTTCTCCTAAGAGAGTGCTCTTTGGACTTCAGCCATCTGGTCCTTTGAATCCATACTTTGTACAGCTCTTGTTCTTATGCACACCAGTAAATTTGTGTGTTTTTCCCCTTGTTAATCTGTCCATTTTCAGTCATTTCTTCAGTTTTGAACCTTCAGAGAAGGAAGAAAAATTCTCACTGCTCCTACGTTAGAGAGGAAAAACATTTCCTTCTGCCTTGTTAAGTTCTCTGTTGGGGGATCTGAAATTTAAACTGACAAAAGACAGGTTAGCAAGAAAAAAAATCATATTTTAGTAACATGTAGAGGAATTCACAAAAAATGCTAAGTGCCTCAAGGAGGCAGTTAGAATTAAAGGTTTCTCCAGCCCCGGCCAAAAACTGAAAAAAAAAAAGAGGCTGGTGCTGTGGCTCAAAGGAGTAGAGTGCTGGCCCCATATGCCAAAGGTGGTGGGTTCAAACCCAGCCCTGGCCCAAAAATGCAAAAAAAAAAAAAGATTTAAAGGTTTCTATACCATATTACTAGGGAAGAAAGGGTGCTTACAGGAAAACAGCTTTCTAGAAAGATGAGTGGGCTCTTAGAATGATGGAAGATACCATAGTCTTGTGACAACATGTGTTTAGGTGTAGTGCTGATTCCTAGTCTGTGGTGGTAAGAATGGATTTCCCCCGTCCCTCCTAGAAAGGACCATCTTATGACAACTGAGTTTGTATGGTTAGCACAATATGCCACCCCCAGATATGCCACTTTGGCATGAAATATTTTGCACGAAAGCATTTAAGAAGCAGTACTAGAAAAGCTCTCTGCCCTCCAGCTATTTACCTAAAAGGGGGACGTAAATTTATGAAAGTGTCCACCCTCCCCTCTCTACCGGGAAGAACAGGAGTTATCACCCACTGGAGAAAACTCTAGCGAAGCCAGACAAGGGGCCTGCAAGATGGAATCTGAGAAGCTGAGCTGAAGCGGGACAGCTGGCCTGGTCTGCTCAGCTCTCCCCACACACCTTCCGGGATTATCTAGTTAAGGTTTCTCCAGGATTGTGAGGATCTTTATCTCAGACTTGAAGAAGTAGTCATCACAGACAATAGGTCTTGTGATACTGGTAAAGTAAAGGTTACTTTGAGGATAGGACGTTTTCTTTAATGATTCTCTTAGATATTTTGTTAGGTGAATATTACCTTTTCTGTTGTTTAAGCATTTTGCATCATCAGAACGAAGACTACTTCGAAGTTACTTCCTATCAGATAAGTTAAAGTTTTCTAGGTTCATTTCCTTGTATTCCCATTATAAAAACTGTTAGAATTGTAACTAATATGGCAGAACAGATTAGAGAGACTACTCTTACCGTTGTCCAGAATCGCTGGCCTTCTGACAAGTAAAGCTTATTTGGACTTAAACCCCATCCCTTCCTTTCTGTGTGTTTTAAATTGATCTAATAAGCTGTGTGATTCAGGCATCCTAATTTGGTCCCTGAGCCTCTCTAGTGTGTGTATTGGCTGGACAGCGACGGGCTGGTCCTTCTTTGTCTAGTAACACTAGATTCATAATCATTTTAGAGACTCACCAGAGGACTCTGCATAACAAAACCTCACTAGTTAGATTTTATCTACCATTAATTTCCTTAAACATTTCCTATTTTCTTTCCTTTTCTTTTTTTTTTTTGAAACAGGGCCTCAAGCTATTGCCCTGGGTAGAGTGTTATGGTGTCACAGCTCACAGCAACCTCCAGCTCTTGGGCTTAGCAGATTCTCTTGCCTCAGCCTCCAGAGTAGCTGGAACTACAGGCGCCCGCCACAATACCCAGCTATTTTTTGGTTGTAGTTGTCATTGTTTGGCAGTCCCGGGCTGGATTCGAACTGCCAGCTCTGGTGTATGTGGCTGGCACCTTAACCGCTTGAGCTACAGGCACCACCCTGCATTTGCTATTTTCAGTTTGCTGCCCTAGAAACTCTTTTTCCTATGTCTTATCACTGTTCTTTTCACAAGATGCTGTACAAGCCCAAGTTCCCTCTAACCCCAAACTCCTTCAAGTTTGCCCATACAACTGTGATGCACCCCTTAATAAACTTATTATTTGCTTATTTCTCACTTGTTGTTTTTAGCTGGCCTGGGTTGGATTCGAACCTGCCAGCCTCCGTGTTTGTGGCCAGCGCCCTAACCACTGAGGCACAGAGCCACAGGAGGCTCTGCTTTTAGGCAGATAAGGGAGTTCAGGAAAAATAAAAACAAAATTATGCTCAAATGCCTTCAACTCAAAACAATGCATATATTATCGTGAAGTATTCTGGACCCCTTCCCTATGAAATAGCTGTGGCCAGACCTATTTGTCCTTTGGCCCTTGGCACCTTCTGTTTGCTGGGCCCCTACTGCTCAAATCTCAGCGAAAGCCCTCATCACTCACCTTCAGGGGAGAAGGCTAATGGCAGAAGGGAGGGTAGACAAGACCTGTAAACATCGCTTACCCAGGATTCAGGCAGGCCGTGCACACCCACCAGCCCACCTACACCCTATCCTAGGTGCGATAACCCACTCCATCTCTTCCCCCACTTCCTTTCTGTGTGTTTTTAATTGATCTAATAAGCTATGTGATTCAGGCATCCTAATTTGGCCCATGAGCCTCTCTATTTCGTGACTGCTTTATCGGCCTTTCTGGTACTGTACTTGGAGACTCCCATAACATAAAGATAATTCTACACATGACAGAACATGGACAAAGATATTCCCCAATGTGGTGAGTGGTGGCAGACTCTGAAGTGACCTAATTGTTCATCATTAAGATGAACAAATAAAATGCGGTGGATGAATAGCAGGGTAATCTCAGCAGCGAGATGCAAGGAACTAGATCAGGAGCTGGCAAACTTTTCTTACCGTGACTTATGATATGGAAATATTGTTTACACTATGACCCAGAATTGATCTATCGCTGAAAAAAAGTCATTAGTTGTATTTAATTCTGAGACACTGATATTTTTTATTCATTATTTGCAAATGTTGGCTATGACTCTACCAAACTGGTTTCACTAGCCACTAGTGAGACCAACTTACTATTTATAAAACACTGACTTGGATGTCAGTGCACATCAACAGAGATTATCTCTTTTTTTTTTATTGCCCTCGGTAGAGTGCCATAGTGTCACAGCTCACAGCAACCTCCAACTCCTGGGCTTGGGCGATTCTCTTGCCTCAGCCTCCAAGTAGCTGGGACTACAGGTGCCTGCCACAACACCCAGCTATTTTTTTGTTGCAGTTTGGCTGGGGCTGGGTTTGAACCAGCCACCCACAGTATATGGGGCTGGGGTCCTCCCCACTAAGCCACAGGCACTGCCCAACAATAGAAATTACCTTAAATTGTACTGTTGGGTGAGAAAGTAGGAAACCAGAACATGATTTATAGCACAATGCAACTTAGGGAAGTAAAACCACATATACTCACATAGGCTCAGCACCCACAGCACAGTGGTTATGGTGCCAGCAACATACACCAAGGGTAGCGGGTTTGAACCCAGCCCAGGCCAGGTAAACAACTGCAACAAAAAAACAGGTAGGCATTGAGGCACGTGCCTATAGTCCCAGCTACTTGGGAGGCTGAGGCAAGAGAATCGCTTAAGCCCAAGAGTTTGAGGTTGCTGTGAGCTGTGATGTCATTGTACTCTATTGAGGGCTACATAATGAGACTCTGTCTCAAAAAAAAAAAAAATACATCAAACACATTAGAAGAGGTACCACTGGGGAGAATAAAAAAGTTGGTGGAAGAACATGAAAAATAAAACCTAGAAGGATCTTTTTTCTTTTTGTTTTTTTGAGACAGAGTCTTACTTTGTCACCCTTGGTAGAGTGCCGTGGTGTCATAGCTCACAGCAACCTCAAACTCCTAAGCTTAAGCAATTCTCTTGCTTCAGCCTCCCAAGTAGCTGGGACTATAGGCGCCTGCCACAATGCCTGGCTAATTTTTAGAGATGGGGGGGTCTCACTTTTGGCTCAGGCTGGTCTCGAACCTGTGAAATCAGGCAATCCACCCACCTCAGCCTCCAAAGCGCTGGGATTATAGGCATGAGCCACCACACCTGGCTCTAGAAGGATTTTTACATGTAAGGAGGCCAGGCGCAGTGACTCGTGCCAGTAATCCAAGCACTCTGGGAGGCCTAGGTAGGTGGATTGCCCTTAGCTCATGGGTTTAATACCAGCCTGAGCAATAGTGAGATCTCATCTCTAAAAATAGCCAGGCAGGGCAGCGCCTGTGGCTCAGTGGGTAGGGCGCCCGCCCCATATACTAAGGGTGGCAGGTTCAAACCCGTCCCCGGCCAGACTGCAACAAAAAAATAGCCAGGTGTTGTGGTGGGCGCCTGTAGTACCAGCTATTTGGGAGGCTGAGGCAAGAGAATTGCTTGAGCCCATGAGTTTGAGGTTCCTGTGAGCTGTGACACCACCACATTCTACTGAAGGCGACAAAGTAAGACTGTCTCAAAACAAAATGAAAAAATAAATGCAAGGATTTTGTCAATGTACCATGCTCTAAGAATGGATAATGGGCTCTGAACCAAGGTCGAATCAAACAAAACAATGCAGGCAAGTCTCTTGCTAGAAAAGGTTAAAAATCATGTAAATATCCAGAAAATACTTAGCTACAGAATACAATATTTAGGATTCTTTAAATGTGTCATCAAAGTCAGTTTGTAGGGATCAGAGACAAAATATCTTCCAGTACAAAGCTGGAAGAGTGGCTGGGCAAAGTGTCTCATGCCTGTAATCCTAGCACTCTGGGAGGCCGACGTGGGTGGATTGCTTGAACTCAGGAGTTCAAGACCAGCCTGAGCAAGAGTGAGACCCCCATCTCTACTAAAAATAGAAATAACTAGCCAGGGGTGGTGGCGAATGCCTATAGTTTCAGCTACTTGGAAGTCTGAGGCAAGAGGATCACCTGAGCACAGAAGTTTAAGGTTCCTGTGAGCTATGAGCTATGGCACTCTAGCCTGGGCAACAGAGTAAGATGCTGTCTGAACAACAGAAAAACAAAGTGGGAAGAGAAGAGGAAGGGTCCCCTCCCCATCAACACAGGTGACAGTAGAGTCAAAGAAGCAAGGCTGACTAGTGGAAGACTGTGTGCTTCAGGGTGTGGGCTGGGATCAGGGGCACCTGGCCCCGCAGAAGGGCTCTCTGCTGGCTCCCTCCTTTTTTTTAGAGATACAGGCTCATTTCATTGCCCTCAGTAGAGTGCTGTGGCATCACAGCTCATAGCAACCTCCAACACCTAGGCTTAGGCAATTCTCTTGCCTCAGCCTCCTGAGTAGCTGGGACTACAGGTGCCTGCCACAATGCCCGGCTATTTTGTTGTTGTTGCAGTTTGGCCAGGGCTAGGTTCAAAATGGCTACTCTCGGTATATGGGGCCAGAGCCCTACTCACTAAGTCACAGGCTCCGCCCCCCAGGGGGCATTCTTTATGCCACATGATCCTTGTTCCCAGCTTTTAGTCATAATGTTTGGGGACAATGTGGCGCTCCTAAGCCCCAGAGTAACCAGCCCTCAGGTTGTGGTTTACCTTTAAATTGAGCAGCCTGGCCCTCAGGAATCTGAACCTGGAAGTGGAGAGATGGTTTAAGGGCTGCAACAGAAAACTCACAGGTGGAGTGTGGGGAAGAGAGGCTGGGATGAGAGGTAAGCAGGCCAATTATGAAGAACAGAAACTGTGACCAGGCCAGGGAAGGCAGATGGTGGTGGGAGTTTAAGATGTAGATACTGAAGTATGGCTGGGCCATCTCACCAACACAGAAACACAGCTGGTTAGCCAGGCATTGTGGCAGGTGCCTGTAGTCCCAGCTACTCAGGAGGCTAAGGCAAGAGAATCGCTTAAGCCCAAGAGTTTGAGGTTGCTGTGAGCTGTGACGCCACAACACTCTACTGAGGGCAACATAATAAAACTCTGTCTCAAAAAAAAAGAAAGCAAGAAACAGAGCTGAGGCATGGATCATGCACCACAGGGGAGCAGACGGAACCTGGGGGAGCGCTGGTGGGGCTCACAGAGCCAGACCGTTCACAGGGCAGCCCTGCAAAGTGGTGGCCATTGTTCCCATGCCAAAAAATGGCCCTCAAGGATCCAAACTGTCTCGTCTTCAAGAGAAGCCAGTGTTGGGGATCAGAAACTAAGACCTCAATAAAAAACGTGGTTTCACATGCTCTACTGATAATCTCCCTGACCTCCCCCACCCCAAATCTCTCAGTCCTCCATCTTTCCCAAACCACAAGAAGCTGTTCTCTGAGGTTCCCTTATCAGCCCAAGGTCTGAACCTTCCAAAGAAGAAAACAATACCTCTGTTCCCTTCACTGTTTTTATGAACTGAACTCGTGTTGCAGGAAGAAAGTCTGAAGTCTGGCAACACACCTGGAGAGCTTTTGTCACAAACCATTCATTGCAGGCCCAGCAGACTTTGTCCCAAGCCATTGTATGTTCCCCGAGTATATATTTCCCATAAAAATCATTTACTATCCCCCTAAAGTCATCCACACTTCCCTATTTCCCTTTCCTCTAAGAAAACATGTGATATAAACATGTGTGCCCTATCAAATGGTAGGGCAATCACTGGGATTTCCTGCTGTGCATACTAAAAACTTGATATGCCATTTCTCTAATTAATTTATGTTTTGAGAGCTGATCTTTCAGAAAATCTTTTTCTTTTTTTTTTTTAGAGAGACAGAGTTTTCACTTTGTCGCCCTCGGTAGAGTGCTATGGCATCACAGCTAACAGCAACCTCTAGCTCTTGGGCTTAGGCAATTCTCTTGCCTCAGCCTCCCGAGTAGCTGGGACTACAGGTGCCTGTCATAGCACCCGGCTATTTTTTTGTTGCAGTTTGGCCAGGGCCAGGTTCGAACCTGCCATCCTCATTATATGGGGCTGGCGCTCTACTCACTGAGCCACAGGCGCCACCTATTTCAGCAAATCTTGAGAAGATGAAGAGGAAATTTTTACTCAGTCCCTGTACCAAAAATCCAGACTTTAGCATAAAACCCTCAATTTTTGAGTTGACAACTTGGGTTTATTGCTTTTAACATAAAAAAAAACTTGTGGATAAATTAAAGCATGACTACAGGCTGAAGATAAGAGGCCACCAGCTCAAAGTCCAAAAGCCATCCCCCCACCATCCTGGGGAGGCCATCCTCATCCCAGTGAATCCCTAGAGATCCCAATCTTCCTTATCACTCCTCCCAAATCCTTTGACCCAGGCTGCTTTCCTTGTAAACATCAAATCTAACAAACTGGGTGGTAGGGTATTTTCTGGTTTCCCCAGAGCTTAGGCAGAGCCCTCTCCAAACCATTTAACCTCCCTAGTCATCATTCTAGGGAGCTTCTATGTGCTTCTACCAACCAACTTGGCTTCTTGGACACTTTGATTTCTGTAAGGGTGCCCTGATGAGGGAAGAAAGCAGACCTTTTCTGGGAAGGGGTGGGTTGGCAGTCAGTCTGCTCTGTACAATGACCCTTGGTGCATTTATTTACTGTCCCCAAAAGGCTGAGTGTCTCAGAGTGTGGTGACAAGTCCAATGCCCAAGTCTGCAAAGAAAAAGTTAATAGACATCTCCCTCACAGAGTTGGAGGTCTGCCTAAAAATTTGCACAGTCCTGATACTCTGAGGGCTCCTAGCTCAGGAGGACTTGACTTTGGAAAGTGGAACCGTACAATAAGGCCACTGTCAAAGGCCCATCTACATCACTCTCCATCATCTCTCTGACCTCTAAATGTGCACTTATAGTGGCACCTTCCAAATATGACAAATGTGGGGAGAAGTTTCCAATATGTAGAAATGTTTGGGAAAAAGATGGAGTTTCTTGGTCCATTCATTGCTCCAACCAAAGCCACTCACTGCCCTCTACCCCCATCATCAGAGGCTGGGTGACATGGACGGGCCCTTTTATTATTTTTTTTTTTTAAGAGATAGAGTCTCACTTTGTCTCCTTCAGTAGAGTGCTGTAGCATCACAGCTCACAACTTCTAGCTCTTGGGCTTAGGCAATTCTCTTGCCTCAACTTCCCAAGTAGCTGGGACTACAGGTGTCCGCCACAACACCCGGCTATTTTTTATTTTTATTTTTTTGTAGTTTGGCCGGGGCTGGGTTTGAACCCACCACCCTCGGTATATGGGGCTGGTGCTCTACACATAGAGCCACAGGTATCACCTACACCGGGCTATTTTTGGGTTGCAGCCATCATTGTTGTTTGGTGGGCCCGGGCTAGATTCAAACCCGCCAACTCAGGTGTATGTGGCTGGCACCTTAGCCTCTTGAGTCACAGGCGCTAAGCCAGCCTGGCTATTTTTTGTTGCAGCTTGGCCGCAGCTGGGTTTGAACCCACCATCACTCAGTATATGGGGCCAGTGCTCTACTCACTGCGCCACAGCCGCCACCCAACACAGGCCCTTTCTTCACACCCAATTTAAGAATCACACCTGTGGCCTGCCACACCCTGGAGAGAAGGCTAGGAGGAAAGCCAGGCAGAGCGGGAACCTGTGCTAGAATGCGGTAAACAAGGTCAGTGTTGTAATCCAGAGAGGTCGGGTCCAGGAAGGTCACAATGCAGGGCTGGGGCTCCAGACAGAGGAGGGGAAGAGCACTGAGCCATGGAGGGACAGCCTGGAGTGGCTGGAATGGGAAACTGCAGAGAGGGGACTGGAAGGAGAAGAGACCTATCCTCCTGTGAAGGTGAAGGTAGGGCGGGGGTGGGGGGTGGGGGAGGCCACCTGCTGTCTCCAAGGCCGCAGACAAGGCGAGAACTCAGAGGTCAGAAGTACAAGGGATGAGTGTCAGGAGAATTAGTCATCCAGGCACCACCAGGCTTTACAACTGCCTTTCCTAGACTCCCCGCTATTACCTTGGAGCACATCTGTCTGCCTCACCCCTAAGACCAGGAGCCCTTGGCCCCCTCCCACTCTCCACCTTCTCAAAGTAGAAACCTCCAGAGTCCAGATCCCCTTCCCTGGACAAAAGCTTTGCACAGGTGGAGTTGCTTCTGGGGTCTAAGGTTCCATGGCCAAGATCATAAGTTACTGACTGGGACTTCTGTGTGCTAGGCACAAGAGTCTGCTGGACACTTTCTACACATTGCCTCATGGGATCCCCCCAACACCAGGAGGGAGATATTTGACCATTTGACAGACAGTGGAGGCATACCTGAGGTGCATTTGAAGCCTGGTCTGGCAAACTTTATCCATTAGCCCCTACTTTAGGGACTGGGCTCAGAGCCTTGAAAGAGGGACAACGTCCCAGTTCTGGTAGAGCTTAAAGTATTTTAGAGAGGGAAAGAGACAATCCAGGAAACAGGCAAATAGGAGAGTTCAGCTAGTGATCAGGAACATACAAAGGTAATAGAGTAGCGGGGGCTGAGGGGAGTGCTACACTGGCTGGGGGGGTCAAGAGAGGCCCGTGAAGAGGCCCTGCAGGCCCAGGGAAGGCCTGCCAGAGAGAACAGTACACGCAGGGGCCTGAGACCAGCCGGGGCTTCCTTTCCAGGGCCTTAGTGGGCAGGATAGCTGGTGCCCAGGGAAGAGGAGCTGAACTACAAGAGATGAGGTGAAGGAAAGGGTAGGCAGGCCCAGAGTGCTTTAGCCTCAGGCACCTTGAGAAAGAGCTGTGCTTGAAGGGACATGGAAGGCGGGTGTAGAAGCTGTTCTCTGGGCATCCAGGCTAAAGATGAAGGCCTGTGGACTGGGGTGGCAGGGCAGAGAGGAGGGGAGGGAGTGGGTGAGAGGTGTGAGGGAAAAGAGATGGGAGAGGTGGAAACCTGATCCAGTGAGGCCAGGGAAGGAGAAGTGATGAGGAGGCAGGGTTTTGTTGTCCTTGTTTGAGACAGAGTTTCACACTGTTGCCTGGGCTAGAGTGCATCACAGATCACAGCAACCTCAAACTCTTGGGCTCAAGAGCTCCTCTTGCCTCAGCCTCCCAAATAGCTGGGATTACAGGTGCCTGACAGGAAACCCAGCTACTTGTTCTATTTTTAGTAGAGACAGGGTCTCACTCTTGCTCAGGCTGGTCTCAAACTCCTGAGTTCTACAATCCAGTTGGCTCAGCCTCTCAGAGTGCTAGCATCACAGGTGTGAGCCACTGCGTTCAGCCAGGTTTGAGTTCTTTTTTTCGCAATTTTTGGCCAGGGCCAGGTTTGAACCCGCCACCTTCAGTATATGGGGCTGGCACCCTACTCCTTTGAGCCACAGGCGCCCCCCGGTTCTTTTTTAAGACAGAATCTCTCTCTGTTGCCTAGGCTACAGTGTTATGGCATCAGACTAGCGCATAGCTACCTCAAACTCCTGAGTTCAAGCAATCCTCCTGCCTCGTATCCCAGGTAGTGCCAGCTAATTTTTCTAGTTTTAATAGAAACAGGGTCTCACTCTTTCTCAGGCTGGTCTTGAATTGAGTGGAATAGATCTTCCCACTTCAGCCTCCCAAGAATGCTGGGATTATAGGTGTGAGCTACCGAGCCTACCCAGAGAGGCAGGTTTTGATCCTAAAACCCAAGCACTTTATCACTGACAGTGATTTTGTCTTTTTCTTATTTGCCTTTCATTGGCCAGGACAGAGATGAATACACAGCAAGTATTCAAGAATTTCAATCATTTATTCAGTGGATATTTATTGAGAACCTGCTATGTGCCTGGCCCTGCCACAGGCACCAGGGACATAGTTCATATACCAGTGAACATGGCAATGTCCTAGGCCTCTTGGGGATTACACTATAGAGGGAGAGGGGAGAGATAAATATGTGTATGGCCAAAAGGGAAAAGAGAATGGGGGCACTGTCTTAGATGTGGGAGGTCATGGTAGGCTTTTTTGATAAGGTGACATCTGATCCCAGACTTCAAAGGAGTAAGGCAATGAGTCATAAAAGGAATATCTTTTTTTTTGCAGTTTTTTTGGCCGGGGCTGGGTTTGAATCCACTACCTCCAGTATATGTGGCTGGCACCCTACTCCTGTGAGCCACAGGCACCACCCTAATATCTTTTTTTTTTTTTAAGAGATAGGGTCTTGCTATATTGCCCATGCTGGTCTTTTACTCCTGAGCTCAAATAATCCTCTCCCTTCAGCTTCTGAAGTAGCTGTGGGCTGTAGCTGGCTCCCTTGGATGGGAATACTTTTTTTTTTTTTTTGGCCGGGGCTAGGTTTAAACCTGCCACCTTGGGCATATGGGGCCAGCGCCCTACCCTTTTAAGCCACAAGCACCGCCCAGTAGGGAATATCTTGAGGAATAACATTTTAAACAGAGGAAGCAGCAAGTACAAAGACCCACGAGTCAGAGTGTGCTTGCTGATTTCACAGATCAGTACCTGTGTCCCTGCCATCAGGTTTGAACTCTCCCAGGAACGTGCCTGAGTCTTCCTTATCAGACAAGAGTGGTCAGAGGGGTGGGTCACTTCCCACCTTTATGTCATCCCTCTTTCCTTAACCCTCACCAGGCTTAAAATTGGGGTCAATGAGAGACAGGTATTGAATATATCACAATTTGGAGAAAAGGCAGAGAAAATCAAGAAATAGGAGGTTCAGTGCTGTCTCAGAGCCCACCGCCCACACCATACTATTTCTGGTTTTAACACCTGGGGTCCCACCCTGTCATCCAACCCTCTACTTCTGCCATGACCCTCACTGCACTAAAACTCTCTACCTCTAGGACATTCATCTCCTAGGATTCATTTGCTTGTCTATCTAGGGGTGGGGAGTACACTAAGGGAGGGGGTGCTGCTACTCCCTGCCCCAAGCTCCCAAACCAAGGAAGTACCCAGGAGGGTCTGAGATCTTAGAAATCTCAACTTAAATTCCACCCAGACTCTGGCCCCATGTCCCTTGTCCTCTTATGAGTATATGATGACAGCACTAGAAAGTTACTTCCTCTTTATGATTCCTAAGTCATTTCTGCTTCTCCAGCTGTCTTGCTGACAAGACAGGTCACTCTAAATTCTACTGATTCAAGCCTTTTCTATTCTTACCAGCAAAGCAATAGGGAACATACTCTCAAACACTCCTAACCACATACACGGAATCTTAGAAGGCATATACAGTGGGTGTAGATTACCCAGCCTGACAGTTCCTCCTGATTTTAATCCTAAACCATCGCCTCCTGGTAGGTGAAATACTGCAACACAGAAAGTCCTTCCCACAGAGCATTCTGGGGCTAGGGTAAGGGACCTCCAACAGGGCCAGGTCTTTCTTTACCATGTGCACCCCTCCTCCATAGCCTACAGCTGTAGAGGGAAGAGTGCTTGGTTTCTGGGACCCATAAGAAGGAGGCAGATGAGGGCCATGGAGGGAAGATGTGAGAGTAGAGGGGGGATCAGCTGGTGGGGGCTGGACAGTTGCCCTTTACCTTAGCTTAGTGGTTCTCAAAGTCTTGGCCTTTGAGAAGAACCAGACCAGAAACACCAAGATCACCTGAGGACCCACGCAGACATACCCAGTCAGAAACTCCGGAGTGGGGCCCAGAAATCTGTGTTTGTTTTTTTTTTTGAGAGACAGAGTCTCACTTTATCACCCTCAGTAGAGTGCTCTGACATCACAGCTCACAGCAACTTCCAACTCCTGGGCTTAGGTGATTCTCTTGCCTCAGTCTCCTGAGTAGCTGGGACTATAGGCGCCTGCCACAACACCCGGCTATTTTTTTGTTGCAGTTTGGCCAGGGTCAGGTTCAAACTCACCATCCTCGGTATATGGGGCTGGCACCCTAACCCACTGAGTCACAGGTGCTGCCCATCCTATGTATAGCTGGCCAGGGCCGGGTTCAAACCCACCAGCCTCTGTGCATGTGGCCGCAACCACTGTGCTATGGTGCCAAGCCCCAGAAATCTGTGTTTTGACAAACCCTCCAGGCCAGACACCTTGGGTCATGCTATATAGCACTTTTAGGAGGCTGAGGACAGTGGATTGCTTGAGCTCAGGAGTTCAAGACCAGCCTGAGCCAGAGTGAGACTCTGACTCTACTAAAAATAGAAAAATTAGTCAGGTGTTGAGGCTAGCACCTATAGTCCCAGTTACTGGGAGTCTCAGGCAAGGGGATCACTTGAGCCCAAGAGTTTGAGGTTACTATGAGCTGTGATGCCAGAGCACTCTACTGAGGGTGACATAGTGAGACTCTGTCTCAAAAACAAAATAGGGGATTCTGATGTAGCATGGTGACAACAACTCAGACCCAGACTGGGACTGCCAGTTAAGTGGAGTCCTGGCTGTCCAGGGGACTCTGAATGAATGTGGAAGACAGTGGCAAAGCCTTCTGTACTTAGGTGTTCCCCCCCATTTCTCGAGCCCCAAGACCAGGTTAAAGGAATTTACTAGGCCTTTCAGGCCGCAGGGATGGAATTTAGTGAACATCTAAGTGGGAGATGCATAGACAATTGTAACTTCTGCTCTTTCTCACTGGGTTCCAGCAGGAAAATAAAGGTAAGTGCATTTGAATGTCTTTGGATAAGTCACAGGGGAGCTGCCAGCCAGAATGAGACCGATATTTTAACTTACCCCATTTAGAGGTCTTGTTTTACCTTAAGCAGAAACCCTCTCTCTCCCACCACACACTTCCCCATAACTGAAAAAGTGGGGAGAGGCTGTTTTGTTAGGAATTTTCCGACCCTGGACCTTCCTTTCACCTCTACCATTTTGGGGGGTGGGGACCTTTATTATTGCCTCCTTAAAAACTCAGTTTCCATCAAAATGGAGAAATAATAATTGCATTTGTTCGGCATATTTGCCTTTTGGGTAGATCCTGGGATGACCAGAAGGAAAACAAGGTTTTAGGAACACAAGGAGGATTACCCCCAAAAGGTTCCACTACATTCGCGCTTACCAAGGGCCCCCAGCAAGACTCTGACCTTTCGTTTATAGTATCTCACAAACCGAGGCTCAATCAAGCAGCCCAAGGCCACACAGCGGGTGGGGAAGGTGGCAGCGTCTGGGTGCTCGCTTCCACCCTCTGGACCCTACCGCTTCCCCCCAGGATCGACTCAGCAAGACGGGATTGGAATCGAATCTTCTGCGGGTTGGGTCGCCGTCCGGCCCTCGAGCAATCTGCGCCCTCCCGGGTTCAGGAGCGAAGGCGTGCCTCTTGATCCTCCTCTCTCGGGCTCCCCGATCCCTCCCACTGCGTGCTGGATCCTCCCCTCTGCTCTCGGGGGCTCCTCCCGGCCGCCCTAGCTGACTCAGCGTTACTCCAGCCGCTCAGGGCGGCTGGGCAGCAGATCCCGCCCCGGGGTAATTGCCCCGCTTAGCACGCGGCCGCGCGCCCAGCCCTGGGAAACGTCGGGAGCCCGCGGCCGGGCAGCAGCCCCACGGCGAGAGGGAGCCAGGCGGCAACTCGCGGCCACCTCGGCAGCATGACTGCAATCGCCGTGCAGGTACCCCGGGGCCCGGCGGGCGCTAGTTGCGGGCGCTGCCCCTCAGCTTGGGAGGAGAAAGGGAAGGTCGCAACCACGGCGAGTTCCAGGCTCCGGCCGGGGGTGCGAACGCCTCGCGTGCGCCGCCCCCTGCGGCAAAGCTGCTGAGCGGGAAGCGACCCGGGGCGCCCGCCCTCAGTGCGGCTTCTGCGGCGCGGACTTCCTCTGTGCCCAAGGCTCCCAAACTTCCGTGGGAAGTTTTCTGCTCCTGTCTGGGGTCCCCAGCGACCTATCGGTTAGGTTAACCATAGGTGTCCCTCCTTTTTAAGAAATAAGGCGCGTCTGGGGTGTTGGGCGGCTAGAATCAACTTGCAAAGTGAGGCTTATGTAAGAGGATGCGTTTCTTGGGAAGCTAGAACTTTCTGGGAGCGGAGGCTGTTTGGGGGTGCTGGGCGTGGGGTGAACTCTCTGGGAAGGATGGACACCTCGGAGCAAAGAATCTGGCGACCTGTATCCAGATCCCCTTAGGGGCCCGTATCCTCCACGATTTGTTTCTCCTAGTGGGGTGCGAGATGTTGGTGTAGTTCCTTCTCCCCTCGGGCCTGTAGCTCTCTAGAGGGAAATCAGTGGGTGGCGGTGCCGCTGCCAGGGAGGCGGCGGGCGAGCTTCTTTCCCGAGCACCATCCCGCCGCTGTCTGCCGTCTATCGCCCCGAGTGATTTGATAAAGATGGGTGCCTGTGCTTAGCGCTCCTCATCCACCTGTCAGATCCTGTTTCGCCCATTTCATAGGTGAGATAACTGAGACTCAGAGAAGTAACCTACCCATAGTGGACAGCTGAGTCAGAACTACGATTCAAACCCAGGACTTTGGCTCAAAATCCCACTCGCTCCCTTCTGCCTTTCCCCAATGGGAGAAACCCCACCCACGGGCCACCCCCTCCCCCAAACCTCTTTTAGGCAGGACCTCTCGATTGAGTGATGTAGGGACTTGGAGGCAGCAAGTTCCTCCCCTGCAAGTTCCTCCCCTTTGTTCTGCGGCTTGTCTTGAATGTGACCAGGCAGCCTCCTGGGACCGTTGTTTTGAAGGGTGGGACCAGGTGTGGCTTCTCCCTCCAAAGAGCTTACTGTCCATTTGGGAAGAGAAACTTGGAAACGGGGAATGGGGAATCGAGTGCTAAAGTAAAAGGTGCATAAGTTGCCAATGAGGTTAACTTCAGTAGGGGAAGGTGAGGACTGGTAGCCAGGTGAGGACTCTGGGCTGGGGCAGCCACTGGCTCCAGGAGGGAGGTCTTGCTAAGGACTGTTCTAAGAACTGTGGGGTGATTAACTCTTCATCTCCACAGTAACCATAACTTGCTGGAGGTCAAACACGGGTACAAAAGGTGCAAAGCAAGCTCTGCGGTCATGCACGGAGGGGTGGGCCACACAAGGGGGGGGGCATCACTAAAAGAAACAGAAGAACAGAGGCAGACCTACTCAGTAGGAGGCTGCTGGAGAAGTTTCTGGATGTTGATGTTGGCAATGGTGGGGCCTGAGCAGAGTCAGTGGTGAGGGGAGCCAGTATGAGAAAGGGGAGCCAGTATGAGAAACAGTGTGGGGAATGAGGAGAAAGGAGCCCAGGGTGTTTGCTTGGGGTGTTACTGGTTAAGGGACGCTGGTGAGGCCCTGGGTTACAGAGGACAAGACTTGGCTTTGGACTCAGTATCCCAGTAATGTTGAGTGACCCTGTTTGTTCTATAGGTCGTGGAAATCTTTTCAGGTTACAGATGAAAAAGGGAAACCTTTGCTTTTTACTTTTTAAGCAGAGGAAGTCAAGGTCCAAAGAAATTTAAGTGATTGCCCAAAGGCACCCCGCTGGAGGCCTGTAGGACTGGGGCAGTCCTGCCCAGTTCCCCTCCTGAAGCTTCTGTCAAGCCCTGGATTACTGAAAGCTAGCTGTGTGTGATGTTATTGCTGCTAATAGTCACAGTTCCCGTGAGTGAGGTGGGAGCTGCCCTGTGCATCTTTATGTACATGATCTCATCTAATGCTTGGGAGTTTCAGTGGTGGGCGGAGAGTTTAAATGAAGCCCTGCTTTGGGGTGGGAGGAGAAAGAGATGAAATGAAGTCAGCTGTCTTTACTTTCTGATCCCAACATGATGTCTGAGGGCCTGGAGATTAAAGTCCAGTTTGTGCCCAGGACAGGTGGGGCTGAGGAAGGGACAGGATGTGCCTCTTTTCCAGACAGCCTGGTGTCTGGGGTTAAAAGTTTCTGAGTCCTGTGGTCCCATGACTTGTTCTCTGCAGAGGGCTCTGCCAGCTGCCATCATAGCTACTGCTTTCCCACAGGTGTCCCCAGCTGCATTTTATTGATGAGAAAACGAAGGCCAAAGAGGTTAAGAAATTGCCCAAGGACAAACACCTTTAATGGTTTGTAGTCTAGACAAGAGAGGTTTTGAAAGGTTGTTTCTTACCCATAGATCCTTTTTTTCCCATAATAAGATGCAATACAGACTCTAGTGCCCCCCCTTCCCTGGCACTTTACAGGGATCTGTGGTAGTTGAAATGAGGAAGGCGGCCCAGAGCCAGCCGCCCAGCTTGCCCAGCCACCCCTGCTTCAGCACCCAGAAGCCCCACCTGGAAGCAAGCAGTTTGGGAGCTGGTATGTATTGGCTGCCTGGATTCCACCTCCTGGACGTTATACAATTGGCTGGACAGCTGTGTGAGCTTTGTTGTGATGTAGGTGAGTGATCTTGGGCGAGTCACCTGCCGGCAGCATAGTTTCCCTCTTTATGTACTTCCCCACAGAGCTTCCTGCTTACCAACTTCACAAGTTTAAGAATAAATAAAATAGGATCCTACTTAGACGTGCTGAAAGCAAACCACATTTTTTTTTTCAGACAGTCTTAACTTTGTCATCCTAGGTAGAGTGCTGTGGCATCATAGCTCCAGCAACCTCAGACTCTTGGGCTCAAGCGATTCTCTTGCTTCAGCCTCCTGAGTTGCTGTGACGACAGGTGCCTGCCACGGGACTCCCGGTTATTTATTTATTTATTTATTTGCAGTTTTTGGCCAGGGCTGGGTTTGAACACGCCACCTCCAGCATATGGGGCCGGCGCCCTACTCCTTTGAGCCACAGGAACCGCCCCCAGTTATTTTTTTTATAGAGACGGGGTCTTGCTCTAGCTTAGGCTGGTCTCAAACTCCTGAGCCCAGGCAATCTGCCTGCTTCGGCCTCCTAGAGTGCTGGGATTACAGGCATCAGCCAATGTGCCCACTGCAAACCACATTCTTATTCCTGTTACCTAGGGTTTGAAATTAGCAGTAGCTTCTGCATCTGGGGCATGTTTGCAGACAGGCTTGCCGGGCTCTGGCCACAAAAGTCTCTCAGGAACAAGGCTTTGCTTTATGTCCTTCAGGGAGCAGTGTAGCCTCTGGAAGAGACTTGCCAGAGACTTGCCTCTGGAAGACTTCATTGGCACAGGGCTTGAGGACCACCCATGCCCCCTGCCTTTCCTCCCTCCACTCCCCCATCCTCATTTCTTTATTCACTGATTTCTTTTTTTTTTTTTTTTTTTGAGACAGAGCCTCAAGCTGTCCCCCTGGGTAGAGTGCCGTGGCATTACAGCTCACAGCAACCTCCAACTCCTGGGGTCAAGCGAGTCTCTTGTCTCTGCCTCCCAAGTAGCTGGGACCACAGGCGCCCGCCACAACACCCTGCTATTTTTTTTTTTTTTTGGTTGCAGCCGTCATTGTTGTTTGGCGGGTCCAGGCTGGGGATTCGAACCCGCCACCTTAGGTGTACGTGGCTGGCGCCTTAGCCCGTTGAGCTATAGGCGCCGAGCCTATTCACTGGTTTCTTAGCTGTGACCATGATGTGTGAGCTTTCTGCTTACCTCCCAAACAGCCGGGTGCTTCTGTACACACTGGCTGCTTCTATACATACTGTAACGAAGATAATTTAATTTCTGCCTAGGCAGGAGACATGGTTTAACGCAAGGGTGTCCAACCTGTGGTCCACAGGCCATATGCTGATTTTTGTGAGGACTTTTTTTGCTTATTTGTGGTGTTGGACCTTTAAAAAGTACACATCAAACATTACTGTTTATGTATCTACTGTGTGGCCTGCAGCAGAGGGGGGATAAAAAGGCTGGACACTCCTGCAGGAGCTTCAGGTAAAAGTGACAGTGGTTGTGAACTTGACCCCTTATTTTATCCCATAGCTCTTCCTTAAGAACCCACTGAATGCCCAGGTACTGGGGACACATTAGTGGCTGAATATGGGGAGCCCTGCCCTCCCAGAGAACACAGTGTCTGAGGGAGACAGACAATAACATGTAAAACTGTAGGCTGTGGTCAGAGTGGTGATGGAAACAGAGTGCCTGATGCAGAAGACAAGGAGGGGACTTGCTTTGGGTTGGGGGGATAGAAAAGACCTTGCTACAGAGGGGACTTTAAGCTAGGATGTGAAGAATGGAGAAGATGAGTCGTCCTGGAGGGGCACAGGTTTCTGCAGAAGAATAAGGGAAGAAAGTTCTGGGCATGGGAAGAGGGCTGCTATGCCTTAGCCTGGCCAGGGGGAGTTTGCTGGGAGCTGAAGTCGGAGGGGGCTGTGGGAGGGATAGCACAGGCTGTGTGTAGGCTGTGTGAAGAGTTTTACTCTTTGAAGTGTTTCTTTTGCTTTCTGGGTCAGGGGGTGGGAGCGGTGCCCAGGAGGTGTCCCCAGGACCGGGAGATAAGAGACACCTCACTGGACACCTAGCCTGGTCAGGAGACTAGGGTCTGGGTGGTGGTGGAGGGGGCTCCTTTCTGTGCTGCACCAGAGGCTGAGGAGAGCCAGTCTGAGTTCTCCATACCTAGAAGCTGCCAGAGCAGTTTGGTTGGCAAGCTGTGGGTGGGGTGCAGGCTGGGCAAGTCTGAAGGGCAAGATGCAAACAGCACTTATCACTTTAAGGACAAAGGGAAGTAACATGGAGTCCTGGACTGAAAGGGGGTGTGTAGGATCAGGTGGGTGGGGGGCAGGGACAGACTATGTGTGTCCTGGAGAGGTATTGATATGCTAATGTCCTGGGTACCTGGTACAACCTCTCAGCCCTGCCAGGCAGGATTCTTGTTTTACTGCAAAGAAACCTAGGCTGGCTGCATGTTGAGGGTGGCAGGACCCTGGCAGGCCAGGTTTTCTGAATTCAGAAACTGCCAGGATTTGCTGGTCCATTTGGATTTCTCTCCCAGTATAAAGCTCATGAAAGGAAGAAAGGGCAGGGAACTCTTCGTGCCTAGTGAATCCTGGACTGTAAAGGCTTCTAGGTCTAGGATAGAGGACAGGGTACAGGTGGAATGGGAAAGGGTTCCCCAGAGACAGTCAGGCTGCACTGGGGAAGCCATGAGTCAAGGGGGGACATCCTAGGCTTCACCAGAGCAGGAACTGTGGCCATGGGGAGCTACTAGTCCTGTTCAGAGTCTTCCCTGGAGGGGCTGGGGCACCCTCGCTGACAAGGTGCTTCCTGTGGTGTCTTCTAGGCCCAGAGGCTATTGGGCCAAAGAAGGCCCCGCCGGTCCTTCTTTGAATCCTTCGTTCGGACCCTCATCATCACGTGTGCTGCCCTGGCTGTGGTCCTCTCCTCTGTCTCCATCTGCGATGGGCACTGGCTCCTGGCTGGGGACCGCCTCTTCGGGCTGTGGCACTACTGCACCACCAACAACCAGAGTGAGCCGCGCTGCCTCAGAGACCTGGGTCAGGCCCATGTGCCCGGGCTGGCCGTGGGCATGGGCCTGGCCCGAAGCGTGGGTGCCTTGGCCGTGGTGGCTGCCATTTTTGGCCTGGAGCTCCTTATAGTGTCCCAGGTGTGTGAGGACATCCACTCAAGGCGCAAGTGGGCCATGGGCTCCATCCTCCTCCTGGTCTCTTTCGTCCTCTCCTGCGGGGGTCTGCTGAGTTTTGTGACCCTCCTCAGGAACCAGATCACACTCATCGGCTTCACCCTGATGTTCTGGTGCGAGTTCACTGCCTCCTTTCTCTTCTTCCTCAATGCCATCAGTGGCCTTCACATCAACAGCATCACCCACCCCTGGGAGCAACCAAGGAAATTTTAGGGCCCCCCAGAGACATCAGGCTCTCTAAGAAAGTGTGGTCAGGATGGGACTTTTCCAACATGTGGCCTCTGGTGGGGTTGGGTGGAACAAGGACCTTGAAACCACTATCTCTTAGCCGGTAACCTTTGGGTGTTAATGAGAAATGGCCCAGGGGCCCCTGCAGCTGGTCTGCAAGGCTGGAGGCCAAGAGGGTACCTTACTGCCACCAGCTGCGCAGGCTTAGCCAAGTTATTAGTATGTTGAGTATAGAAGAAGAAAAACATTTTAAAAGTTCTTCTTGAGTTTTCTTCCTGGACTGGGTAAATTTGGAAGCAGCAGTTCACCCTTGTCTTACTGATGCTGGGATATGCCTATGGAATCCCTGGGGCTCCCAGGCGTGCTAAGAATGTGTCATTCTTGCAGCTAAAGGTCCAATCACTGCCTAGGACTTTCTTCCACCAACTGAAAGGTCCTTCACGTGTAGGTTCTGGATTTAGCTTTACCCATGTCAAGGAGGCAGAGTTCAAGATACCCTCAGAATGTCTTGCAACATTCTGTAGTAGTTTTCAAACCATTTGACTTGGTTTGACCCCTGCCTTTTGTGGGAACCTCACAAACCCTGGATAACCCTAAGTTGTAGCAGCTGGCTGTCCTGCCGGAGACTTGGCCTGTCAGAATCCTGTGGTAAGGTGGGTTTTGTTTCTCCGTGGAGAAGGAGCTCTTCAGCAAGCCCTCCCAGGAACCCTCTTGACTTCAAAATACACAGTCCTCCCCAAGCCAGTGTATGTGCACGTGTTTTTCTTTTGTAAGGGTCAGACAGCAGCCTTAGGGGTACCATTCCTTATCCTAGAACACCTTTCAAAGAGCACAACCTGGATTTGTTAGACTCCACAGGGGGTGAAGGGAACAGCCAGAACTTGGGTAATGATTAACAACTGTCCTGGGGATGAGTGGAGGTGAAGGGGGCCAGGGACCAGTGGAGATTTCCATCCTTACCAGCAGCTCTGCATTTATATTAATCACCTGGCTCCCCTTCCAGCCCCTTCCCTGCCCAGAAGTAGGTGAGGCTTCTTGCCCTCGGTCTATTTTGTTCTAGTTACCCCTTTCACTCCCCAACTGGGTAAATTCTGGCCTTTTCATTCTAGCTTCTGTGGATTGCATGGGTTTTTGGTCTTTGCCTTGACCTTGTCACTGCTGTCCCCTTCCTGTGCTGGGCTGATTGCCTATATAGCTATGGCTTGTGCATTTTGAAAATTCGTATTCCCAGGTGCACAGAGCCATGAGGCATATGGCATAGTATGTAAGGTGTGGATCTAAGGCTGGATGTGGTCCTGAGGTAATCCAGAAAGGTTTCTGTGGACTACTTGGATCTGTAGCAGAGCTCATTAACCCACAGGCTACACCTTAGCCTGGAAAATGGGAATCTGGAAGAACCTATAAGGTGCAAAGTGGGGGGAGTGAAGGAGTTGGGGTGGGAGCCAGGTTGGAAAGAGACACTTGTCCAGGGTCACCTGAAGCCAGGACCACCCATGCCCACCCACAAGCAAGATACTTTTTCCTTAGCACTGAGAGGAATTATCTCTACTTCCAGAATGTTACCCCCTTGTGCACTAATACAGTTCAGATATTTAGTCCTCTGTCATCCTTACTTGGGGACAGGGAATCCAAATACTTAAAGGAATCAACAGCCCAAGTACACGGTGAGACTCAAGTCCCTAAGAGCTTGGTGGGGAAGGAGAACAAACACAGCCTTGGAGCATGGGTATTTGAATTCAAAGGTCCTGGACTGAACTCCACCTCCTTGCTGAATAGCTTGGGTGAGTATGGGGTCTTGGTAGACCTGCTTCTCATCTGTAAAACAGGATCTTGTAGGATCTTGTCCCATTTTCTGCTGCATTTGCCTCCCAGGCTGAGGACAACTATGAAAGGGCAGGAAGAACAAGGTTGTACTTCACACCATGTCAGGGACACTAAAAGGGACTGGGGGGCTTTGGGCTGCCCTGGCTTCCATTGTGACGGTATCAGATTAATGTAGCTCATGTGAGAGCAACTATACAGGTGAGTTGCAGTGAGGGACAAGATTTGCCAATGGCCTTGATTTCTCACTTTGCCTGGGCTTTTAAGCTCTAGGTTCTAAAAATTCAGAGTTGGGGGACCAGGGAGGACCCCTCCTACAGGGCATACTCCTTTACCTGTGCCAAGGTAGGAGGACCAACAGACCAGATCTCATTCCAAGTCCCATTTATTTTTCTACTCCCTTCTGGGATGCCTGAGTTCCTCTTCCCAGAGTAACGGACCAAATCCCAGGGATTCATGCCCCAAGTCCCTTCAGTTCTAAGGGATCCAAGGCCTGGGGAAGGGGAGACACCCACACAGGCGAGAGCGGAGTGTCTGCTGGGAAGAGCTGTCCCAGAGCAGTGTCCAGCTCTCTCAGGACCCATCTCAGCCTCTGTCCACGGACGGTCCTGCTCTGCTCGAGCCTCTCAGATGATGCTGGTTCTGCAAGTGCTCCAGCTCTGCTCCGAGGGGCTGGCCTTGGGGCCATTGCTGAAGAAATTGAGGATCACAGGGCGCAGCGGGAACTCTCGGAAGTGCCACTGCTGCCACTTCTTCTGGACCTCCATCTGTACCTGCCCCAGAGACCAGCTGTCAGCCCAGGAGAGGAGAGTCTAGGGCCTCCACACAGGTGCTGCCACTCCTGCCCCATGGCTGTCCCATCACTTGCAGGCCACTCAGATTGACCATGTCCAGCCCTTCTATCAAATAGGTATTGAGGGCCCTTTCTACCCCCAGGCACTTATGCCCATAACCGCTTTACATTACATTGTGTCCCAAAAAAAGGACTTGTGGTTTGTTCCCCAAACTCCAGAACTCACACTCATCCAAATCTATATATACCTGGGACAACTGGATACTTACTCCCACGAAGGTGCCCAAGCTCAGAGCTCATCTGGGATCCAGGGAATTTCTCTTTGGAAATTCATTCACAATCCCCAAATGGAGCAGCCCAAACTTTGGTACTTGATTTTTTGAAAACATCAAAGGTCATTCCCATTCAAGTGTGGCAAGTCAGATCAACAATCACAGAAAGGCTTTACTTGTATGCAGTACTGTATTTAATGCTGCCCACGGAGCTGCTTCTGTGTGCCCGTGGCCTCTCAGGCCAGAGTCCCCATGGTGAGTGTGCTGCTCCTGGGCAGTCAACACTCACGTGGCAGTCTCGGAGGACTGACTGAGCTGTAGGCGTTTCTTCCAGTTGCCTGTTTCATGTATGGCAAGACTGAAGCCCAGAGAAGGGCAGTGACTGACATCACCCGTCAAGCCAGCAGCAGGACAGTCAAGCCTGGGTTCTGGTTGGGTTCTGTGTTTGCTGAACTGACATACCCATGGCTGAGAATCACCTGGAGTGCTTGTTAAAAACATTTCCTCAGACCCCAACCCAGAACTACAGAATCAATTTTTATTGAATCAGAAGCTAGGAGTAGGGCCCAGCACTTTTTTTTCCCTTCTGAGTCAGACTCAGTCTGTCACCCTAGGTAGAGTGCCACAGCTTCATAGCTTACAGTGACCTCAAACTCTTCGGCTCAAGTGAGCTTCTTGCCTCAGCCTCCAAAGTTAGCTGGGACTACAGGCACCTGCCACCATACTTGTCTAGTTTTTCTATTTATAGTAGAGATACGGTCTCACTCAGGCTGGTCTTGAACTCATGAGCTCTGGCAATCCACCAGCTTTGGCTTCCCAGAATGCTAGGATTATAAGCACAAGCCACCACTGTGCTCAGCCCCCAGGAGGTGTTTTAACAAGCCTTCCAGGTGGTTCTGACGGTACTGTAATTGAGCTCAGACTCCAGACTCCTTGCTGTGAGGTCCAGGCCACTCCCTGCTCTTTCCACCCCTTCCACCACCCTTCCCAGGTAGCTCCTAAACCGGCAGCCAGTGACTAGGAGCTCCCCGGGGCATCCCAGCAGCCCAAGATGACTCACCTCCCTGTTGAGGAAGCAGTAAAGGACAGCTACCACCAGTCCCTGCCAGGGGAGCAGAGGCAGCAGGGTCAGTGTAGGTGCTTCAGTGCCCAGTCTTGGGCAGCTGGCCAACCTCCTTCCCAAGTCCTTAACCCCTAGCTCCAAGCTCTCTTCCCAATATCTCTTTCCTTGAGGAAACTTAGGCCACCTCTTGTGGCCTGCCCACAGCACCCCTGTCTGCACCACCTTTAGATTGAGCTCCTTTGGGCCAAAGATGGGTTCTGTTTCAGCCGTTATCCCTGGTGTCTAGCAAAGGGCCCTGAACACGCATGATGTCAGGAACAATAAGGCAGAGGCTGCTAAATGCAGCCGGCAGGGATGGGCAGCTCAACTGAGTAAAGTGAGCCACTGAGGAGGAACCAGGAGTATGGGCACCTAAAGTGTGCCCACCCCATTGGCCCTGCAAATGAAACCCTGGGCCCATTCAGGGTAGTCTTTTTTTCAAGACAAGCTGGAGATCTGAGGCTGTTTAAACATGGACAAATTCACACTGAAATACTGGTGGTTCCCATAGCTCAGTGGGTAGGGCACTGGCCACATACACCAAGGCTGGCGGGTTTGAACCCAGACCAGGCCAACTAAAAAACAATGACAACTGCAACAAAAAATAGCCAGGTGTTGTGGCAGGCCCCTGTAGTCCCAGCTACTTGGGAGGCTGACACAAGACAATTGGTTAAACCCAGGAGTTTGAAGTTGCTGTGACCTGTGACACCACAGCACTCTACCCAGTACCCAGGGTGACAGCTTGAGACTCGGTCTCAAACAAAACAAAACAAAATACTAAAGTGATCAGAACTAACTATGCACAGGTCCTGGCCAGCCAGCAGTGGGGTTTGACCTCCCTGCTTAATGGATGGGTGGATGCATCTCCATGGCCAGGACTTCATGTTCCCTGGCACAGTGGAGTCTGTGCCTCCCTCCCTGGTATTTGGAGCTCCCTATTTCCCTGATGTCCCCAAGACCCTGGCACAGAGCCCAGCCATGGGAGGGACTCTGGTCTGGGATGCCTGATTCAAGCCTAAGAGGCCTATAGGACCAATGGGAAGTGGTTCTTTGCAGCCTGTCCTCCCTGCCCACCCCCTCTCTCAGGGACACACCTGGGCCCCCTTATCTCTCTTACAGGACTGCCCTCAGTCTCCCCCACACAGAGGCCTGAGCACCACAGCTCTCACCTTAGGTGGCCCAACCCCTCCTCCCTAGTCCCACCCAGGCCTGCCTGTAGCTACTTGCCACAGTGGAAGGGATCCTAAAAGATGATGAGCCAACCCTGTGGATTAAGTCTGTGGTGGGTTTAATATGTATGACTGCTTGGGGAAACTGGCATTTTAACAAGAGTTAGTGATGAAACTAGAAGTGTTTGCTTTAGAATTTTGGGTATCAGTGATTACTAAAAACAATGAGGACTATTTAAGGGGCAGGAAAACTTACTCAGGGCAGTGGCTTCCAAATTTTGCTGCACATTAGGATGACCTGGAGCTCTTGCCCAGGCTGTACTCCCCAAATCCTTATGTCTGGAGGTGGGAGCATCGGCAGCGTTTAAAGATCCCCAGATAGTTCCAACAAATGAGCCTCACCATGTGGGAGCCACTGTCAGGGGGGACAAAAAGCACTTAAAGGCAGGCTTTGAAATAAACCTGGATATGGAGCACAGGTTGGCCTAGCTGGCCTAAAGGATTCTAGGTTCCAGGGACTTCATTTAATCCTGACAAAGCCTTTGTAGGTAAGTGGGGGGGATCCTCACTTTGCAGGTGGGAACTGCAAGGGAACTGAGTCACACGGGAGTTTAGGTGTGCCCGGAACTCTGTGTACTTGACTCAGAGCCAGCGGCTTGCCTGAGTCTCACCTGTCCTGGGATCCAAGGACACATCTTCACTGTTCAGAAGAAGAAGGAAGCTGTGGTCCAAGCGTATACAGGGCCAGCCTCACACAAGCCGGCAAGGTTACTAAATTCCAGTTATTCTATGACCATTAAGAATTACAAGGGCTGGGTGCGGTGGCTCACTCCTGTGATCCTAGCACTCTGGGAGGCCAAGGTGGGTGGTAGATTGCTTGAGTTCAGGAGTTGGAGACCAAACTGACCAAGAGTAAAACCCCATCTCCACTAAAAATAGAAAAACTAGCCAGGTGTTGTGGCAGGTTCCTGTAGTCCCAGCTACTTGGGAGGCTGAGGCAAGGGGATCACTTGAGCTCAAGAGTTTGAAGTTGTTTTGAGCTATGATGCCACAGCACTCTACCCAGGGCAACTCTGTCTCAAAAAAAAAAAAAATGACAACAAGAATGTATATATATTTCTAAGAGACTGAATCTCCCTATGTTGCCCAAGCTGGTCTTAAACTTTTGGGCTCTATCAATCTGCCCACCTCAGGCTCTCAAGCTGGGATTACACGAGGCATGAAGTTGCCACCATGCTCAACTCTGGGAAAAAAGGACTTTTTTAGAGGCAAAATTTGACACCATTGCCTAGGTAAAGTGCCGTGGCAGGATCATAGCTCACTGTAAGTTCCTGGCCTCAAGGGATCCTCCTGTCCCAGCCTCCCAGGTAGCTGGGACTATAAGCACACATCACCAGGCCCAGCTAATTTTTTTTGTTATTAGAGTTGGGGGATCTAACTATTGCCTGTGCTGGTTTCGATCTCCTGGCCTCAAACCTGGCCACGAATATTTCTTAATGTCGTTAAGATTCTTCAGAGCCAGCCATACTAAAAGCATGACAGTGGTAAAAGTATTGTAGTTGTGTGTGTTCTTCAAGACCCTGTCTTCCTGGTGGCACCTGTAGCTCAAGCAGCTAAGGTGCCAGCCTCATACACCAGAGCTGGCAGGTTCGAATCCGGCCCAGGCCTGCCAAACAACAGTGAGAACTATAACCAAAAAATAGCTTAGCATTGTGGCAGGCGCCTATAGTCCCAGCTACTTGGGAGGCTGAGGCAAAAGAATTGCCTAAGCCCAGGAGTTTGAGGTTCCTGTGAACTGTGACGACATGGCACTCTACCCAGGGTGATAGCTTGAGGCTCTGTCTAAAAAAAAAAAAAAACAAACCTTGTCTTCTAGAATACATACTAAAATTTTTGTTGTTGTTTTTGAGATACTTTGTTACCCTTGGTAAAGTGCCATGGCGTCACAGCTTACAGCAACCTCAAACTGTTGGGCTTAAGCAAGTCTCTTGCCTCAGCCTCCCAAGTAGCTGGGACTACAGGCACCCGCCACAACACCTGGCTATTTTTTGGTTGCAGTTGTCATTGTTGTTTAGCTGGCCGGGGCTGGATTCGAACCTGCCAGCTGGGTGTATGGCCAGCACCCTACCCACCTGAGCTTTGGGCACCACCCTAGAAATACATACTAAAATGTTTGCAGATAAAATAACAGGGAATGTGAGTAGAGATGGAGATAAGACAGGCCACGAGTGGATATTATGGAAGCAGGGGATAGGCCCATGGGGGTTCATTATCCTATTCTCTTTTGTATATGAAAGAAATGTCCATATGTGAATATGGACATACATGTGTGTTTTATTTATACATGTGTATACATGTATAAAATATTAAAGATACTTCTTCATAAACTTTTCTATAGAGACATTAAGAAAGCACCTTTGGTTTTCCCTTGACAAAAGATTTTTTTCCCCTGGGAGGTAGTTTACAGTCCTAACTACAAGCCCCAACTCTAGGGGATACGAGGTCCCCATCCATAAGAAGGCAGACCTGAGTCTCTAAGCTCTCACCATAGGCCCTTTTCTGAGCCTGGTCAAGTGCTTCCACCTGACTAGACCTCAAATCCCCTTCCTGCTAAATGGGCCATTGTGAGCCCAGCCTCCCCAGGTGTTACAGGAGCAGTGGTGGTGAGAGCTCTCTGGCTGAGAGGGAAAGAATCATGAATTGAGAGAAACTGGGTTCTCTGGAGGTTTGGATTGCTGGCAAGGGTGCTGGGACATTCTGGTTGGAGTTTGTAGGTGGGTAAGTTCAGTGATATAGTCTCAATGATGTGTACTCCTGGGAATCTATAAGAGAAGAACCCTGCCCTGAACAGACCTCTAGGTCACCTCCCCAACCCTGAGGCTGAGGCCTCCCCATTTTAGCCTCTGCTGGACAATATTATTCTATTATGGAAACATTCTTGAGTATAGGCTAACTCCTTTAGGAAAACCCATCGGGAGTTTCTATCAAGCCCTAGGCAGTGGTTCTCAACCTTCCTAATGCCACAACCCTTTAATATGGTTCCTCATGTTGCTAGGCAAAGAATTAATTTTATGGTTAGAGGTCACCACAACGTGAGGAACTGTATTAAAGTGTCGCAACATTAGGAAGGTTGAGAACCACTGCCTAGAGCCTATAATCATAGAGCTTCTCCTGGCCATCAGTTTGTCTTCATCTTATGGATACCATAAATCTTGAAACAGGTTGTTCCTGTCTTTGCTTTGGCTACCGGGCAGCTCCAAAGCAAACTTATGACCCACCTTTCCTACCTTTAAGGACTTTGTCAAATTTGTTTCTGTACATGAACTCAATCATCTTTTTTCTTTTTTTTTTTTTTTTTTGAGACAGAGTCTCACTCTGTTGCCTAGTGCAGAGGTGTCATCATAGCTCACTGCAGCCTCTAACTCCTGGGCTCAAGTGATCCTCCTTCCAAAGCCTCCTGAGTAGCTGGGACTATGGGCAAGCACCAGCAAACCTGGCAATTTAAAAACATAATTTGTAGTGACAGGGTCTTGCTGTTGTTCAGGCTGGTCTTGAATTCCTGACCTCAAGCCATCTGCCCGTCTTAGCCTCCCAAAGTGCTAGGATTACAAGCATGAGCCACTATGCCTGGCCTCCACCATCTTTATGTTCTTTTTTTTTTTTTTTTTTTGAGACAGAGCCTCAAGCTGTAGCCCTGGGTAGAGTGCAATGGCATCACAGCTCACAGCAACCTCCAACTCCTGGGCTCAAGTGATTCTCCTGCCTCTGCCTCCCAAACAGCTGGGACTACAGGTGCCTGCCACAATACCCAGCTATTTTTTGGTTGTAACTGTCATTGTTTTGCAGTCCAAGGCTGAATTCAAACCCATCAGCCTAGGTGTATGTGGCTGGTGCCTTAGCCACTTGAGCCACAGGTGCTGAGCCCATCTTTGTGCTCTTTTTCCTGATCCTTCATCTACTTATTTTTTGTCTTCCATATGTTTTTCCTGAAAGGGACATAACATTGCTTTGGGGAGGAAATAGCTATGAGCAAATAAACAAATGACATTGTAAAGGCTGGGATTCATGTTAAGGCTCCCTCTGTACAAACATTTACTTTGTTTTTTTTAACCTCACAACTTTTGTTGAATTCATAGGTAAATGATTTTTCCACTTTTCTTTTTTTTAAGTTATATATATATATATGTATATATATACACATATATATATACATATATATATACACATACATTTATATATATTTATTTATTTATTTTTGAGACAGAGCCTCAAGCTGCCGCCCTGGGTAGAGTGCCATGGCATCACAGCTCACAGCAACCTCCAACTCCTGGGCTCAAGCAATTCTCCTGCCTCAGCCTCCCAAGTGGATGGGACATAGACCTCACCACAATGCCCAGTTATTTTTTGGTTGTAGTTGTCATTGTTGTTTGGCAGGCCTGGGCTGGATTTGAATCCGCCAGCTCTGGTATATGTGCCTGGTGCCTTAGCCACTTGAGCTACAGGTGCCAAGCCATTTTTTTTTTAGTAACTTGTCATTAATAAATAATTGTAATAACTTAATAATAATAATAATAATAATAATTTATTTATTTATTTATTGAGACAGAACCTCACTATGTCGCCCTTGGTAGAGTGCTATGACATTACAACTCACAGCAACCTCCAATTCTTGGGCTTAAGTGATTCTCTTGCTTTAGCCTCCCACATAGCTGGGACTACAGGCACCAGCCACAATGCCTGGCTATTTTTTGTTGCAGTTGTCATTGTTGTTTAGCTGGCCTGGGCCAGGTTTGAACCCGCCACCCTCGGTGTATGTGGCTGGCACCATAACCACTGTGCTACAGGCACTGAGCCAATAATTATTATTAATAACTTGTGTATGCACATGTTTTTAAAGAGTCAAGTGATTCTTGGTAAAAAAAACTCAGTAGGCTCCTAACACCCCTGCCCCCATTTTCTATTTTTCGGGGGCAATTATTACTTGAAATTCTCCTAACTGATTCTAAATAATATGCTGCTGATATTGCTGCTTGTGGATTTCTCAGTTTGGGACATTTTCTATGGACTTCCCAGTATGAAGATGGAGGGTTTAAACCCCTTCCCACATGGCTCATCTTCGTGCTTGGTCATTTGATGACTCAGCCATCATCACTGACATTATTTTGACTATGGATATGCTTTTGAGATCTGTATAATAAGTGTACTGGGGATACTTTTCCTTTTTGTTCTTCCTGGAGTCAGCCCCAAGTCTCTCAGTAGTGTGTGTGTGTGTGTGTGTTTTGTTGTTGTTTTTTTAAACAAGGTCTCTGTTCTGTCACCCTGGCTGGAATGCAGTGGCATTATCATAGCCCACTGCAAGCTCAACTCAAACCTCAAATGCCTGGGCCTCTCAGAGTGCTAAGATTACCATGTCCACCTGTGGTCTCTCAGTTTTATCTCCCACCTCCATCTGACTGGTGGAGCCATGGGTCCCACTTGGGGTCACACAGCATGGGCAAGGCCTATACTTGCTTTCTCTGGATCTCTGCCAAATGGAAAGTCTGCTGGGCTTCAGGAAGACCATGGTGTATCAGTGGCCTCCATTTCTCTCCAAGGACAGAGTTTTAGCTGGCATTCCCAGCCCCTAAGTTTACCTGGAATGAACCAAGGGCCAATTCAAAAAATAGCTGGATCTCCATGGCGTCCGCTGGGGAGAAGGCGAAAACGATGTAGTGGATGCCAAAGAGGGGGATCAGCAAGAGGGTGGACTTTGCCAGCCGCCTGGGGACAGAGAGATGTGCTACAGCCTCCTGCTCAGCCACCCTCCAACCCCTCCAGTCTCCGCACGACTTTGCCACTTCCCTGCCTGATTGCTGAGCCTTGGCAGCCATGTCCCCAAACATTTTTGTTTTCATTTTTTATTTTGAAAAGTTTGTAACTCCCATGTACCCATCACCCAGATGCAACACTTATCAACTCATGGCCAATCCCAGAACTTTCTGATCACATACTTCTATCAGTTAAAAAAAAAAATCAATACCCACTTATTTATTCATTTACTTATTTATTTTGAGTCAGAGTCTCACTATGTCACTCTCAGTTGAGTGCTATGGCATCACAGCTCACAGCAACTTCTAATTCTTGGGCTTAAGGGATTTTCTTGCCTCAGTTTCCTGGATAACTGAGACTACAGGTGCCCGCCACAACACCTGGCTATTTTCTGTTGCAGTTTGGCTGGGGCCGGGTTTAAACCCACCACCTTTGGTATATGGGGTCGGCACCCAATTCACTGAGCCACAGGCACCACCCTACCCACTTATTTATTTACAAATTATGTACCTTACTACTGCCACTCTGTCTAACATCATATAAGCAAAGCCAGCTTTCCCATTGGTTAGATAATAAATACTTATAAAGAGAAGGTCTAGTATTTTGTTTCCCAGATTAGGGTTGCCAAATTTAACAAATAAAAGTATAAAATGCCTAGCTAAATTTGAATTTCACATGAACAATGAAAACCTTTGGGGATGGGTATAAGTACTAAAAAACTATTTGTTGTTTGCCCAAAATTTAAAGGTCACTGGGCATGCTGTATTTCATTTGATAACTATTTCCTGGACCCCAGGCTCCATCCAACTTTGGAGCCTGTGTCAGAGAGATGTGGAAGGAAATCTGACACCAAGGATTCTGGACTGCTGCTACTCTCAAATTCAAAATACCCAGGGAAAAGCTCTGTTGGATATGACTTTGTCTTTAATATTTGTTATAGGCTGAACTGTGTCCCAACCCCCCATTCATGTGTTGTAGGCTTAAGCCTCAGTATATGGGGCTGGCGCCCTACTCACTGAGCCAGGGTAACTGAGCAGGTATCTCAGAATGTGAGTTAGGAAGTAGGGTCTCTAAAGAGGTGGCTAACTTTAAATGAGGTCTTTAGGGTATCCCCTACTCTAATTATCCTTTGTCCTTACAAGAAGAGAAAATTTGGACACACAGACACCAGAGATGGCCATACACAGAGGAAAGACCGCATGAGGACACAGTAAGAAGGCTGCCATCTGCAAGGCCAAGGAGAGAGGCCTCAGCAGAAACCAACCCTGTCCACGCCTAGGTCTTGGTCTTACTGCCTCCAGAACTGGGAGGAATACTGTCTGTTGTTTAAGGCACCCAGACTGTGGTATTTTGTTATGGTAGCCCTGGCACACAAACACATCTCCCTCTAACATCTTAAAGATTTTAAGTATATTTGGATCACACATCTTAGAAAGCTAAGGTCATTCTCTCCTGAAAAATACACATATAGAACCTACACAAATTCATCTGAATTTGGGTTCCTAAAGCCTATCCTCAGATTAACTAGCCTTGCCATAAGCATAAGATCTCTACCCATAATTTCTTAATTCCTCCATCCTCACACAGTATCTGAGGCTTTACAACAGGCCCGTTCCCCCCACCTGTCCCCATTTACACTGTAAACTTCTTGGGACCAGGTCCATGACTTTTCTTTTACAGCCATCTCCAATAATAGCTACCACCAGCAGCGTAAACAGTAGGCATTCAGTAAATGCTTACTGACCGAGAAGGTCTTTGCCCTCCACTTACTTATAATGGTTCACTTCATTTCCTCTTGTTTCTTGGGTTCTAAGTTTTCTCATCAGGATTCTTAGAATGTTTAAGAAAAGGACGAAATTAATCTGCAAAACACAAGGCAGAGGTGGGGCTGAAGGTGTCTTGCTTTCCCAGCCATCTCTCTCGGCCTGGTCCCCTGGACCCGAGGACAGAGAAGGCATTGCAGACAGTACAGCCAGCTGGCACGTCGCTGCTGCCCGCCTGTGCCCCCAGAATCCTGGTGAAACAGACTGTGGGAGCCCACACTCGCTCCTGTCCCTGAGCTGCGGGCACTCTCGAGTCTGCTCAGTGGCGGGGCAGGTCACTCACACTTGCAGAGTATTGGGATTTCCTAGGGATCTTGTTAAAATGCAGCTCTGGGGTGGGCCTGAAAGCCTGAGATTTTGTTTTTTGTTTTGTTTTGTATTTGAGACAGGGTCTTACTCTGTGGCCTGAGCTAGAGTACAGTGGTGTCATCAGAACTCACTATAACCTCCAACTCCTGGGTTCAAGTGATTATCTTCCTGCCTCAGCTTCCCCAGTAGCTGGGATACCTGGCTAATTTTTTCTATTTTACTCCCATATTTTCTTTTCTTCTTCTTTTTTTGAGATAGAGTTTCACTCTGTTGCTTAGGCTAGTGGCATAACCCTAGCTCACAGTAACCTTAGACACCTGGGTTCAAGTGATCCTCCTGCTCAGCCTCCCAAGTAGCTGGGATGACAGGGGCCCACCACAATGCCTGGGTAATTTTTTTTTTTTTTAAGAGACAGAGTTTCACTTGTTGCTCTTGGTTGAGTTCTGTGTCTGTGGCATCACAGCTCACAGCAACCTCCAGCCCTTGGGCTTAGGTGATTCTCTTGCCTCAGCCTCTTGAGTAGCTGGGACTACAGGCGCCCACCACAACACCCAGCTATTTTTTTTGTTGCAGTTTGGCTGGGACGGGTTCGAACCCGCCACCCTCAGTATATGGGGCTGGCGCCCTACTCACTGAGCCACAGACACCACCCTACCTGGGTAATTTTTATATTTTTAGCAGTAACAGGGGCTGACTCTTGCTCAAGCTGGTCTCAAACAATCGTCCCTCCCCAGCCTCCCAGAGTGCTAGGATTACAGGTGGGAGCCACTATACCCAGCCAGATTCTGCATTTCTAATGTCAGAGCTGATCAGCTTTATAGCAGTGGTTCTTCAAAGTTCAGACTAGAGATTGCTGGGCTCCTACAGGTTATAGTTCAGTAAATCTGGTGTGGAGGCCAATAATTTGCATTTTTTTTTTTTTTGAGACAGAGTTTCATTATGTCACCCTTGGTAGAGTGCTGTGGCATCACAGCTCACAGCAACCTCACACTCTTGGGCTTAAGTGATTCTCTTGCTTCAGCCTCAAGTAGCTGGGACTACAGGTGCCCGCCACAATGTCCAGCTATTTTTTGGTTGCAGTTGTCATTGTTGTTTAGCAGGCCAGTGCCAGGCTCGAACCCGCCAGCTTCAGTGTATGTGGCCGGTGCCCTATTCACTGAGTTATGGCATCAAGTCCAGTGATTTGCATTTTTAACAAGGTCCCAAAGGATGCTAAAGCTCTGGGTCTGGGGACCAGTTTGTAGCTCAATCATGAGCTCCAGGAAGCCACCCTTGATTACCTCTCTTTCTTGATTCACTGTGTTTATTGTGTAAGACCACTTAAAAATATCTTCAAGGGGCGGCACCCGTAGCTCACTGGGTAGGGTGCCAGCCACATACATCCAGGCTGGTGGGTTCGAACTGACGTGGGTCAGCTAAAACAACAATGACAACTGCAACCAAAAAATATCCGTGCACTGTAGTCCCAGCTGCTTGGGAGCCTGAGGCAAGAGAATGGCTTAAGCCCAAGAGTTTGAGGTTGCTGTGAGGTGTGACACCAGGGCACTCTACCCAGGGCAACAGCTTGAGGCTCTGTCTCAAATAAAAATTTTTTAAAGGGACTACATGCATGCATCGGTCAATTATGTGTGTGCCCACTTATCTGCTAATTCAATTATAACTTCCTGAAGGACAGGAATGCAGTCTTTTTATTTCTTTTGATGCCTCTCCCCCCACCCCAGCATGGCAGCGTCTCTGTTCCCCTCTCACCCACCTGCTCCAGCACCATTTTACAGAAGCAGGGATCAATGGAATCACCGAGCCAGCACCCTCATTGTTAACATGAGTAGCCTGGGGCCTGGAGCCGCTTGCCAAAAGACACAGGATTAACAGCTGTCTAGGACTCCTGGCCCACCACTGCTTCTTGGGAAATCCTGCTTCTCAGCAACTTTTTATACATTTCCCTCTAAGCTGACTGATTGTGCATGGTCTCAACTCATAAAGACAATTTAATTTAATTTACTTTGCTTTAGAGTTGTATTTAAAAGGCAAGTCTTTATTATCCTAAAGGGGACCCTATTCTGGAGTAGGAGAATCAGGCCCCAGGACAGGTTGGTGGGGAGACATTTTGCCTGGAGAGTGGCCACCTGACATCCTTAATCATACAGGTGGTAGCCACTACACCCAGGCAGATTCTGCATTTCTAATGTCAGAGCTCATCAGCTTTATAGCAGTGGTTCTTCACAGTTCTCTGATACCAGCCCTGGACACTGGCGCTGCTTATCCCCCATTTGGGGTTCTCCAGGGCGGGGCTGTCCAAATCCCAGAATAGCAGCAGGGCTGGTTTAACTCAAGGAGGAAAAACGTCCTGTGGGGATATTATGCAGCCACAGCAAATCAGTTTCTCAAACACTTTCGAGTGACATAGGAGAGCTTACACTTTTTGCTAGGTGGAAAAGAAAGCCAATTGAATATAAAACTATATTAAGTATTTCAAAAAAGAAAAGTTTATGCGCCCTGAAAGAAACATACAGGAAGGAAGCGCACGGCATGCTCATAACGTCTATGCAGGTGACAGGACAATCAGTGGTTTCATCCCCTTCTTAAAAACGTATTTTGCAATTTTTTGGTGTGAATTCAATTATTTGGGGACAAAACAGGTTATCATGGAATGTCTCCCTTCTCCCAAACGGCCCCAGAAGGCCACCCTGACTGGGTGACTGTCACCCTGTCCTGTGAGTCACCCCCATAGCCTGTGAATGAAACTCTCTGTCAACTTGTTCTTTAGCCTTGGGCATCCCTCTGAGCTGGGCGGACCTTAGTTTGAGCTGTGGGGCTGATTCCATCTACGAAATGATCCCCCGTGTGTCCCCATGTGTCCTCCCTCCTTCATCTCACAGTTCTTACCTACACCCACAGCCTCAACCTTGGTGCAGAGCAGAATCACCTGGGCACTTAAAAATGAGGCTAGGGCCCAGGCCTCTCCCAGAACAACAAGAGCCTGACTGTCTGGCTATCTCTGTGTGTTTTGTTTTGTTTTGTTTTGTGTTGTTTGTAGAGACAGAGTCTCACTTTATCACCCTCGGTAGAGTACCATGGCGTCACACAGCTCACAGCAACCTCCAACTCCTGGGCTTAGGCGATTCTCTTGCCTCAGCCTCCCCAGTAGCTGGTACTACAGGTGTGTACCACAACATCAGGCTATTTTTTGGTTGCAGTTTGGTCAGGGCTGGGTCTGAACCCACCACCCTTGGTATATGGGGCCGGCGCCTTGCTGAATGAGCCACAGGTGCTGCCTTTTTTTTTTTTTTTTTTTGAGACAGAGTCTTACTTTGTCACCCTTGGTAGGATTTCATGGTGTCACAGCTCACAGCAACCTCCAAGTCTTGGGTCTACAATTCTCTTGCCTCATCCTCCTAAGAAGCTGGGACTACAGGTGCCCGCCACAATGCCCAGCTATTTTTTGGTTGCAGTTGTTATTGCTGTTTAGCTAGCCTGGGCTGGGGTCGAACTTGCCAGCCTGGGTATACGTGGCTGGTGCCAAGCCTGGCTATGTGTATTTTAAAAAGCTCTTGGGGCTCGGCGCCTATAGCTCAACCGGCTAAGGCGCCAGCCACCTACACCTAAGGTGGCAGGTTCGAATCCCCAGCCCGGACCCACCTAACAACAATGACGGCTGCAACCAAAAAAAGTAGCCGGGCATTGTGGCGGGCGCCTGTGGTCCCAGCTACTTGGGAGGCGGAGGCAAGAGACTCGCTTGAGCCCAGAAGTTGGAGGTTGCTGTGAGCTGTAATGCCACAGTACTTTACCCAGGAGGACAACTTGAGGCTCTGTCTCAAAAAAAAAAAAAAAAGCTCTTGGGCAATTCACAGGGTTCACTTCTGCCCCAGGATCGTCCCTCCAGGCCTGCCCCAACACTGCCAAGTCCCCAGACTCAGTTTTCCCCAGCCATGCCTGGCCTCCTCTTACCATCCCTGCTCAGCAACTCATCCCAGCATCACTAGAGAATGCCTAGGAAAATGATCAAGTCCCACAGGTCTGAACGAGTGAAGGGAGGATTTAGGGCCAGTGGGAGCAAGCCAGGTTAGGACAGGAATGCTGCTCACCACACTTCACCTGCTGCCCCTGAGAAAGTGGGGGTCACAAACCTTTGCCTCCAGCCTGCCCTTCACCCACCCTCACCCATCCCTCCCCAACCTCTGGAAAGCTGTGGTTTATTCCTCCTGGAACCTGGTGGGGGCACTGTGTGCCTGCCCTCAACCCCTGGAAACCAGTTCTTATCTCTCTTGCTGACCCCCAGCTCAGGGGAGGATGACCACTCACCAGGATGCAGAGGATCACAGGCCCTCGAATGACCCACCAGACAGATGCATTGGCATTGATATCCCAGCACCTGTGGGAAGGACAGACAGGCATGGTTAAGAGTGGGGGCCAGGCTGGCTGGCAAAATACATTCCCTGAGGTGGCCCTTGGTATGAAGGATCCAGGCCTGTGGCCCTGCACAGTGTGTGCCCAGTGCCTTTAGGACCTGCCCCTCTCCTGCCACCTAGGAGCGCTGCAGGGGCCAAGGCAGTGGCCACCTGTCTCTGTGCATGTCTGGGAGACCCTGGTCCCAAAGCTAGCTCCTTGTCAGAATTCACGGGGAGCATCTGGCAGGTCAGCTGCCAGCAGAGGCCAGAGAGATGATACCAGTGAAGTGGCTGGATGGGACCGCAGAATGGGGATGTTAGGTATGGGACATAGGTGGCAAACTGGGTTTCCAGGCAGCCACACCCCTGCTCCAGCTGATTATGCCACAAGGAAAAATGGGAAATGTTAATAGGCTTTTCCATTTTTTTTCCCAAAGAGGCCAAAAACTGAAGGTTTTTTAAGTAAATCGGTCCAATTAAAAATTATTTTAGGGCGGCACCCGTAGCCGGCCACATACACCTAGGGTGGTGGGTTCAAGCCTGGCCCAGGTCTGCTAAGCAACAATGACAACCACAACCAAAAAAATGGCTGGGCGTTGCGGTGGGCACCTGTAGTCCCAGCCACTTGGGAGGCTGAGGCAAGAGAATCGCTTGAGCCCAAGAGCTGGAGGTCGCTGTGAGCTGTGATGCCATAGCACTCTATCCAGCACGACAGCTTGAGATTCTGCCTCAAAAAAAAAAAAAATTATTTTGGGGCAGTGCTTGTGGCTCAGTGGGTAGGGTACAGGCCCCATATACCAAGGGTGGTGGGTTCGAACCTGACCCCGGCCAAATTGCAACAAAAAATAGCCAGGCGTTGTGGCAGGCACCTGTTGTCCCAGCTACTTGGGAGGCTGAGGCAAGAGAATCACCTAAACCTAGGAGCTGGAGGTTGCTATGAGCTATGACACCACGGCAGTACCAAGGGCGACAAAGTGAGTCTCTGTCTCTAAAAAAGAAATAATAAAAATAAATAAATAAAAATTATTTTGAAGTAATTATTTGGGGCTGAAGTTGGACCATAAGACACTTGTATGCCTCACCAGACCTAGTGTACTCATTGGCCTGGTTGTGTCTTTTTTGCCCCTAAAAAACCAACTTCCACCACATCATGCGACCTCAACTTCTTTCAAACTTGTTTCCCACAAGCCTCTTCTAGGTGAGTCAATGAGCCTTACCTCCACCCTCAAAGCCTGGCTTCTATAGATCCTGGCTCTGCAGGGCTCTTAAACACTAGGGCTAGGGAGGCATCTAAGAGGGAGATCCCGGGAGGAAGGAAAAGGTGGGCCAGCTTCCTCTGCAGTCACGCAGTACTTGTCTGGCACCTGACCTATGCACAGAGCTGACAGGTGGGCAAGAAGACAGGGAGGACCGGGAGGGTGCCGGCATGGCCAAGGCCCAGAGCACGGCCCATTTGGAAACTCATACCTGGGAAGTGATGGGCATTACTGCAGAGAATTCTGTGACCCTTAATGTGAGAAACAGGCCTTTCCCACATAGTTCCGAAGAAGCATCTATGCTATTTGAAAAACTGGGCAAATGCATTGTTACCTCTCCTTCCAATAGCTTACCCAACATCTTCCAGAAAGTGCCTAGTGATAGCCCACACAGCAACAAAAACGGCTGGAGAACCTGAGGATTAAAAATAAAGGGAGGGGCAAAGAATAGAGGACTCAATTTTCAACACACAACAAGTAATAAAATAATCAGTTACCCCTGTCCAGGTACTGAGTGGAGGCCCGAGATTTGGTTTCCATGGAAACCCCTTTGCCATCCTATTAAACATGTAGCCACACGCTTCAAGGATGTCACTCTCCTTTGAGGGTGGAGGCAAGATCAGACAGATCCCGAGGGCCATTTAGGATTTATGGTCTCCTGAGAGTGTAGGCAAGACCCTGGAGGGACCTTAACAGTGAAGGGGAGAGGGGACAGGGACCCTGGGTCAACTCGTGAGGCTGTGGAGGGAGCCGGTAGAGCCCTGTTGAGAATAGGCATTTGACCGATGGGGGGTGTGTGAGGGGCAAACACAGGTAGTGGGAGAAGCATCAATTTCATATAATATTGCTTTATAAAAAGTGTGGCCTCTTAACTGGTTATATAGGCCATCACTGTCATAGTTAAATAAAAACTATTTTGGATGACAGAAGACAAAGTGCCTAAGAATTTAGAAGACAGAATACATTTTCTGACTCTGGTTAAACACAGCAAACTGAGTTCATCCTTTTATCTCTATTTCCCCCGAAGCCCCCTCTGAAATAGCAGTAAAGGAATAGAAATGGTACAGGACCACAAGCACAAAGGCTGGGAAGGAAGGGCAGAGTGGACCAGAGATGTGGGCACATTCAGGAACACAGAAAGCTGGCAGAGAGAGGCCACTGATGTCCCAAAGGGCAGAAAGCTGAAAAGGAAGTGTGGCCTGGGGCAGTGCTGCAGAGAAAGCAGGCAGGAGACAGGGTAGGGCTGGGACAGTAGGGTGGTTTGAAAGTCTGGATATGAGACAGATAGCTGCCCCTGGTGGCCGATACTACCCTCAGGAGACCACAGGCTTAGCTGTGAGTCCCTGACAGAATCTATTCTCTGGAGAAACTGAGCCGGGGAGAACGGGGAATCCAGCCCAGCAGAGAACAAGAGGGGGTGCTTTACTGAACACAAAAACGAAGTGATGGCCTCCCCCGTGCTGTCCAGTACAGTGACCACTCACCACAGGTCGCCACTGAGCACCTGATAGGTGGCTAGTCCCAACTGAGCTGTGCTGTTAGTGAAGGCTTAGTATGAATAAAAGAATATAAAATATGCCATTAACAGTTTTCATATTAATTATATATAGAAACGGGACTATTTTGTTATGCTGGGTTAAACAGAACATATCATTACAACTAATAACTCATGGTTCTTGTTGTTTTTGTTTTGTTTTTATGGGGGCTACTAGAAAACGCTAAGTTGTGTATGTGACTGAGATTCTACTTCTAATGGACATGCCCATCTGTAGGCTGAATGGTTAAACCCCCAGTCTTCGGGCACTTAGTTTTCAAACCTCTAGCAGCCAGTTTTCTACCCCACCTCCAGGCCTCTACCTCCCCGCCTCTGGCGGAGATTAAAGGATTCTTTTTCAGAGGAAATGAACTGGCTGGGACAAAGGGCCTATAGATAGCACTGCTGGGGACCCCCTCAACTGAGCGGCCACTTCCAGGCCAGTCTCTCTCAAGAGAGAAAAGTTTCCACCCTCCCAAAGCCTTCAGTTGGCTCTGAAGTGATTCATTCTTAAATAGGAAGAGACAGCCAAGGTCATGGACATCTTATTACATAAAAGACAAAACCCAAAACAATCAGAGAAAAGGAACTTAGCGGAAACAGACCATACAGGGAACAGAAGGAACTTGAACAAAACAACTCTAAGGAATGTCATCAGAGAGACAAGAGAAACGATTGCATCTACAGGACACAAACAGGATGTTGTTAACAGGGAGCATTCAGAGGACAAGAAAGGGAGCTTAGAAACTGGATATATGATAACCAAAATAAAAAATGCCATAACTGGGCTGGAAGATAAAGACTAGGACTCTCCCAGAAAGCAGAACAAAAAGATACTGGAATGTAAAGCAGGAGAAAAGAAATTAGAAAGTTAGAGGTTGATTCCATGACATTAACCATCTGACTAAAAGGAGTTTCACAAAACAGGATCAAAACAGAGAGAAAGAAATTAGATATAAGGTAAGAGCATTTTCAAGAAATGAAGGACCTGGCTCGGCACCTGTAGCTCAATGGTTAGGGCGCCAGCCACATGCACCAGGCCTGGTGGGTTTGAACCTGGCCGAAGCCTGCTAAACAAACAAACAAACAACAACAACAACAAAAAATAGCCAGGTATTGTGGCAGGTGCCTGTAGTCCTAGCTATAAGGGAGGCTGGGAGGCTGAGGCAAGAAAATAGCTTCAGCCCAAGAGTTTGAGGTTGCTGTGAGCTGTGATGCAATAGCACTCGACCAAGGGTGACAAAGTGAGACTCTGTCCACCCCCCCTAAAAAAAGGGTGATGCCTGTAGCTCAAGTGGCTAAGGCGCCAGCCACATACACCTGAGCTGGAGGGTTTGAATCCGGTCTGTTTGGCCTGGGCCTGCCAAACAACAATGACAACTGTAACAAAAAATAGCCGGGCATTGTGGCGGGTGCCTGTAGTCCCAGCTACTTGGGAGGCTGAGGCAAGAGAATCACTTAAGCCCAGGAGTTTGAGGTTGCTGTGAGCTGTGATGTCACATCACTCTACCTAGGGCTATGGCTTGAGGCTCTGTCTCAAAAAAAAAAAAAAAAAAGAAAGAAATGAAGGACCTGCATTTGCAGACGAAAGGGCCACCATGTGCCAGCAAAATGATAAAAAAAGACTTGCATGAGGGCACATCTGTGGGACATTTCAAAACCTGGAGAGAAGCTCTTGCAGCTTAAGTAGAGAGAAGAGAGTGAAGAGGTTCAGGAAGCAAAATGGCATGACCCTTCCCCTAACACAGATGCCAAAGCACAAGACCATCAGAGTTCGGGGTCAGGGGAGGGTGATTTTTCAACCTGTTCTGTGCCCAGCAAAACAACAAATTAGGTGTGAAATTGAATAAAGAGACTTTCAGATATGTAATACAAAAAACATTCCTTCCAGGTACATTTTTTGGACAGATACTGGAGGATGTATTCTTTAATTAATTTATTTTTTTGGAGGATGTATTCTAACACCAGTAAACCAAAGAGAAGGAGATGAGAAAGAAAGGAAACAGGATTTTTAAAAGGAAGTAAAGGGAATTCTCATCAGGAAGGTTAAGGGAGCCGAGTAAGTCTAGAGAACAACTATCCCAAATCAAACAAGAGGGTGGAAAGCTCTAGAGAGACCAGAGGCAGATATCATGGGTTGAATAGTGTCCCCCCCCGAAATTCATATCTACCCAGAACCTCAGAATGTGACCTTATTTGGAAATAGGGACTTTGCAGATATGATTGTTAAGATGAAGCCCCACTGGATTAGGGTGGGCTCTTACTCCAATACAACTGGCATCCTTATACCAGAACAGAAGGCTGGAACAGACTGGGTGAGGAGACGGAGGAAGAAGTCCACATGGTAAAGATGTAGGCAGAAATGGGAGTGATGTGGCTGCAAGCCAAGAAATGCCAACCATTGCCAGAAACTGGGAGACTGATCCGGAGCAGATTCTCCTTCTAGGCCTCCAGAACCAACCCTGCTAATCCCTTGATTTCAGACTTCTAGCCTCCAGAACTGTGAGAGAGTATCTTTCTGTTGTTTTAGGCCAAATGTGCGCCAATTTGTTAAGGCAATCTTATGAAATGGATACAGCAGCAAACACACAAATAGGAACTGATAGATGCCTTGTTGCATTTGAGGACCTGGAAGACAGCACTGGAGGGTTTTCTAGAGAAAACCATTGGGAGAGTGAATGGCACACATACATACACCGGGTGCCTAAAAAATGTGTAGGCATTTTAAGAAAGGAAAGAACTGTATTAAAATTGTAATCCTCAATATATACCGATAACAAAAGATGAGTACAAGTCACATTGAGCACCTCTTGGAATAGCAGGAGTCAAACATGACTTGAGAATTACAAATTAATAGTCTTTTTCTTTCTTAAAATGTGTATTTATTTTTTGGTACCCTCTGTATAATACAATAATCAACTGAAAATGACTCCAGGAAAAATGAATAGTTAGATTGGAAGTAAAATCATTGTACACCAGGTTCGGCACCTGTAGCTCAGCAGCTAGGGTGCTACCCACATACACCAGAGTTGGTGGATTCAAACCCAGCCCAGGCCTGCCAAACAACAATGACAACTACAGCCAAAAAAATAGCTGGGTGTTGTGGTGGGCACCTGTAGTCCCAGCTACTTGGGTGCTGAGGCAAGAGAATTGCTTAAGCCCAAGAGTTTGAGGTTGCTGTGAACTGTGACGCCATAGCACTCTACCAAGGGCGACATAGTGATATCCTGTCTCAAAAAAAAAAAAATCATTGTACACCACTTGGCTCATCAGTAAACAATATTTACATAGATATAATTATATATACATTTGGCAGCGCCTGTGGCTCAGTGAGTAGGGTGCCAGCCCCATATACTGAGGATGGTGGGTTCTAACCCGGCCCTGGCCAAACTGCAACAAAAAATAGTCAGGCATGGTGGTGGGTGCCTGTAGTCCCAGCTTCTTGGGAGCCTGAGGCAAGAGAATCGCCTAAGCCCAAGAGCTGGAGGTTGCTGTGAGCTATGACACCACAGAACTCTACCAAGGGTGACATAGTGAGACACTGTTTCAAAAAAAAAAGTCAACAACCTGGCCAGGTGCAGTGGCTCTGGGAGGGCAAGGTGGGTAGATTGCCTGAGGTCACAGGTTTGAGACCAGCCTGAGCACAAGAGTGAGACCCTGTCCCTAAAAATAGCTGGGCACTGTGGCAGGCACCTGTAGTCCCAGCTACTTGGTAGGCTGATACAAGATCACTTGAGTCTAAGACTTTGAGATTGCTGTGAGCTTTGATACTACTGCACTCTAGAGAGGGCAACAAGTGAGACTCTGCCTCAAAAAAAAAATTTTTTTTTTCTAATTTCTGTATTTTTATAATCTCTGAACACAAGAATTGCTCAAAGATGGTGGGGAAACTGTGCACATTCATACAGAGAAATCACGAGATTTAAATCTCAGTGAGTTGAGCTCCAAATTGGGTACTTTTTTTGGCAGTGTCAGCTGCATAAGGCAAGTCCCTGGACCCGAGGTGCTCTGGCCTCTGGGGACATCTGCACAAACCTATAAGCTTCTACTGGCTGAGGGTCATGTGCTAATCAGGCTGCCATCGTTCAGAAGCAGGAGGTCTCAGTAAGCTCTGCCAGCTCAGGCAGCTTCCCTGATGGGGAGACAGGGTTCTTGCACGTTAAGGATTTAGACAAGCAGAAAAGGCAATGCAGGGCATCCTGGCAGGGACACCTCTTAATTAAAGGCACCAGGAAGAAACTAATGGCTGGCACATAATACTATCATTGTAAGCCTGTGAGTTACTCACAGAAATCTGGCTATCTAAAATCCAGTGGGTAACTTACATATGTTTATCAAATGAAGAACTGATGGATGAATAGATGGATGGAGGAATGCATGGATGGGTAGGTAAGTGGATGTCTGTTGATGGTAGGATAAAAGTTAAAGGGCTTTGGAAACAGGCCTTGGTTTGAGTCCTGGGTCTGTTCTTGTCTAGGGTATGAGTTGAACATGTTCTGTCGTGTCAGAGCTGAGTCTCTGTGAGAGGCCTCTGGAGGCTGTTGTGATGATTCTGTGGTAGATGTAAAGTGTAGAACTCAAGGCCCAGTGTGTAGTAAGTGCTCAAGAAAGAGGATTTTTTATCATCTTCAGTGATCAGAAAGGAAAGGAAAAGATAAATTTGGAGCCTGTAGTTGGCTGTCTTGCTGTCATTTCCTTTCTTTTGTAGGACCTGAATCCTGAATTTTCCTTAAAAAGCCGTGTGATTTGAGTAGTTTTAAGACAATCAATATATTTTATACTCTCAGGCCCCTAAGACTGCTTCAAGGATGTGGATGAGATTTAAGCAGTCCAATCAGAGTGAAGATCAGAATACTTGCTCAGAATGCTGAGACACGGTCTCTTCCTTTCTTTACCGGAGATCAGTAGCAAGGAAGCCTGTAGCCTGGAAGCTGCTAGCAATTACATTGGGAGCAGGAGCCTAACAATAAAGCTGATGCTATGAAAGGCAAGGCAGACACAGAAAGAAACAATGTTAAGTAAGCTGTTGGATTCAGGGTCAGCTGAAGTTGACTATCCCTGGACTTTTCAGTTACATGTTCCAGTTAATTTCCTTTATGTTGAAAGCCTGTCTTAGCCCAATATTCTGATACCAGCTGTCAAAAACGTCCTGATACAGAAGGGCAGCAAGATGGGCTGGAGGACTCACAGCCCGTCCGGTGGCTCACGCCTGTAATCCTAGCACTCTGGGAGGCTGAGGCAGGTGGACTGCCTGAGGTCACGGGTTCAAGAACATCCCAAACAAGAGCGAGATCCCCATCTCTAAAAAAAAAAAAAAAAAAAGAAAGAAAGAAAAAAGAAATAGTTGGGTGTTGTGGTGGGTGCCTGTAGTCCCAGTTACTGGGGAGGCTGAGGCAAGAGAATTGCTTGAGCCCAAGAGTTTGAGGCTGCTGTGAGCTAATGAGGCCATGGCATTCTACCCAGGGTAACAAAGTGAGACTGTCTCAAATAAAAAAAGAAAAGAAGCAGCAGCAAGAGCAAGAAAGAGGACATATGGGCTCGGCGCCTATGGCTCAACCGGCTAAGGCGCCAGCCACATACACCTAAGGTGGTGGGTTTGAATCCCCAGCCCGAGCCTGCCAAACAACAATGACGGCTGCAACCAAAAAATGGCCAGGCGTTGTGGCGGGCGCCTATTGTCCCAGCTACTTGGGAGGCGGGGGCAGGAGACTTGCTGGAGCCCAGGAGTAGGAAGTTGCTGTGAGCTGTGATGCCACGGCACTCTACCCAGGGGGACAGCTTGAGGCTCTGTCTCAAAAAAAAAAAAGAGGACATATGAACAGACTGTCTCAGGAAGATGAGGCAGCAGTGCTGGGTGGAACCAAATTGCAAAAGCATTGGATGCCAGAAATTGGGCCTAAATTTTAGTTATTTCCCTAAATAAACTAAGAGATCAAGGGGTTAAACATCAAGCAACTTGCCTGATATTACTCAAGTTAGTTAAGTGTGGTGCTAGAACTGCAGGCCGTCCTAAAGGTTGTTTAAGTCCCCATACATAAGGAGAATGGGAAACTGTAGATAAATGTACCTTTATTTACAAAATATTCATTACAAAATATTTATAAAACATTCTCTATGCTGGTCACCTGTTTCTAAATATTTTGTAATGAATATCATGTAAATAAAGGTACATTTACCTATAATTTCCTATTTTCCCTATGTATGGTGACTTTTAAGGGGTGACCTTTGGGATATCTTGTATTATAGGAACCAGATCTTTTTGACTTTCAGCTGGATGCCCCTTCCCACAAACCACCCAGGTTCTACACCCATGAAGAAACCTACCCCACCCGAGGGCGACAAATCCCTGAAGCCACTTCCTTTCTGAGAAGAAGGAGACAACGAGGAGTGTGTGAAGGTAGAGGCCTTCCACCAGCAGCCAGGTGTAGTTGGCCACGATGCAATACTGGAAGAAGACCATGAGCAGCTTGCAGCCCACCTGCACAGAGAGAGGCAGGTGAGCCCAGGCTGGGTAGACTCCCGTCCGTGGCCAGCCCCCCAGAAAGCAACAGGATGTTGTGGGGGCAGGAGCCGGGGCACAGACTGGGCCTCTGGGGTTCAAGGCCATCTCCTGTGGCCTTCCACCATCAGAAGTCCAGGCCCACAGGATTCTCTATAGAGTAGAAGTCCGTGGGCCCAGTGGGTTCAGCCAAGATAGTCAATGAGCCATTGCAGGAGGAGAACTAGGTTCAAATTCTGAACTTAGCTACCAGGTTAGATGAGGTACTGTGTTAAGATACTGCCCAAACCCCTCACTTTTCAGATAAGGAAACTGAGGCCTAGGCAGGGAAGGGGATTTCTGAGCAAAGGGTTAACAAAACCTTTCCAAGCTCAGTTTCCTTGGAAAGAGATAATGAAGGAATGTGTCCACTATATTGGGAGGCAACATTAATTATGGTAAGAATGGCCTCTGACTGGTACATTGCACCTAGGCTGGAGGCCTCCACATGTCTGACAGGGATGCTATAGTGCTGGGTTTCTCTGATGCAGTGACCCTTTTAACAGGCATGTCCCACGCAGGTGTCCCTGGAAGCTATGCCTATGAGCCTGTGAAGCATGAGGCTTCTGCACCTGCACGGCCCCCAAACCTGTGCTATGGTGGTTCTACCTTCCGCACTGAGCTGTTGCAGGGAGATCGCCCTAGGGCTCTGCATGGACTGCTGTAAGGACAGGCCTGAGGAGGAGCATTGGTTCTGACCTGCAGGCCAGTTGTGCTTCTTGTCTATGGCTTCCCAGCAAGGCCCATGGTCAGCTTCTGAGTCTAATATTTAGCAAAACCCAAAAGGTTCCCTGCTGGGCATTGCTGGATGTGCCCACTGCTGGTCAGTAATTGGCAGGGATACAAGATTCCTGACTCCCAGGAAGGTGTTCTTGCTTCATTCAGTCTGGCAAACTCCTTGAGAGATGTGGATTGTACTTGAGGGACTTCTCAGTCTCCATCAGAAAATACACATACACACAACCTATAAATGGTACAAACCGGTGTGAGGTGTGAATGGTGGGAAGTTACAGGCAGGTTGGCTGAACCAATCTCAATTTTCAACCTCTTTCTCCCTTGCTCGCCCCTACTATGGAGACTGTGAGAGTAAAAACTCAATCTCCCAGCTGGTCAGTGTAGTCACACGACACAATCCTAGCCAATGAGGTGTAGGTAGGAGTGTCTGGGGAGGGATCCTTTCAAAAACAGAAAGGCAAAACCACCCAAAAGGAAAAAAACTGTTCACTTTTTGACTCTTCCTTCTTGCTTGGAACGTGCACAATGAAACTGGGGCTGCATACTGCAACCATGTGGTGTAAAGCGTGAGATCAAAGGCTTTATGATGGCTCAACCGGCTAAGGCGCCAGCCACATACACCTAAGGTGGCGGGTTTGAATCCCCAGCCCGAGCTAAGGATGGCAGAGGGGAGAGAGGGAGAAAGATGTATCCTTTAGGGCATCACAGAGCCACTCTACCTCCTCCAGATTGTTCCTCCAGGGACTGCTTTTGCGGGAAACAATCTCCCTCTGCTTAAGCCACTAATGTACAATTTTTTGTTATTTTCAGCAAAGGATTCTCAACTGACACATGGGATGTTTATGCTGAATTAAGGGTCACCTGGGCATTTGGAAGGAGAAAGGGGGTTAGATTTAACAAAGCACAATTGTTTTCCTGGAAACACATGTATACAGACACACAGGCACATGCTCACCCTTTGCTTTATACGGCCAACCCCAACCCTCTCTAGACCACCTGTCTACAATTGGGCAGGAACAGGCAAAAGAAGAGCCCCCCTAATTCTGCACCAGCATAGCTCCTGAACCTGTGCTATGGTGGCGCTACCTTCCTCACACTGAGCTGTCCCCAACGTACCAGTCAGGGGGCCATTCTTATCAGAGTGACTAATTCACTCCTGGAGACTGGGAGTTGAGCAGCAGCTCCCACAGGCTGCCTATAAACTGCTCTCATACACAACCCAGATCGTGCACATGCAGCCCCGGACTCTCCTGAACCTCCTAGTCCTCCCAGTCCTAGACATGGGCCACTTTACTCATTAAGTGCAGCCTCAGCAGGGACTGGAGGGAAGGATAATTGGGCTACGACCCTCTGCAAAGCTGGGGGACCCAGGCTTGTTACCCTGTGGGCATCGCAGTAGGTGACATCATCATCAGAGTAGAGCACGGCGTCCTTGATGAAGTTAGACAGGGCGCGCAGGATGAAGGACACGAACAGGTGCATGTGGATGTAGTTGCGGGTACAGTGGAGCTTCCTGGAGGGAGAGACAGGCTGCGACTCAGCCAGACCTGCTTGCTCTTAGGGCACTGGGGATACCAAAGCCTTAGGCATCAGCGCTTTCTAGGTAACACCTGTCTCTGAGCAAAGCCTGAATGAGGACCTGGGCCCCAGGGTGCCCAGTCTACTCTGCCACATGCTGCAGTTAAAAAAATAAATAAATAACAGCTGGAGGTGTCTGAGCAACATTATCTTCTGCCCTGACTTATCACCATCTCAGCTCACAGAATTGTTTGGGGGTGGGGGATGAGGCTGGTAATCAGAGTGAGAAGGGGTGGTGAGTGGCACAGAAAGCAGACCCCAGCTCTGCCACTCAGTAGGTATATGACCTTGAGCAAGCCTTTTCACCTCCCAGAGCCTAGGTCTCCTCCACCTGCAGGGCCCAGAAATCTGTTACTCCTCCATTTTTTGTGGTAGAAATAAGCTTTCTTATTCATAACCCATTCCAGCTCTGGGTGGGAATGGCTCTATCCCCTCACCCTGGTGACAGACCTGACCAGTCTGAGGGCTCCATCCCTGGCACGGTTATTGGCTCAGAGTTGAGCATGTGGCCTAAGCCAGGCCTGTGAGAACTCCCAGGACTTTTGCTGGAATGAACAGAGAAGAGATGCTCTCTCTGCCTCTGATGTCGCTGAGTCAGTAGAATGTCCCCTGCAGCTGCTGGGGCCTGTCTCCACCACCCCTGCAGAAAGCCTGCCAGAGGATGAGGCCCAGGCGGAGCTGAGAAATGGAGAGAGACCTACTTCTGCTGATGCCTCCGAGCCCCTAGATCTAGCCATGCCTAAAACAGATGTCCATGAACTTGTCATTTTTGTAGGTCAGGTTACCTTTCTTCTTTTTTATTTTATTTTATTTTATTTTTGAGACAGAGTCTCACTTGGTTGCCCTGGGTAGAGTGTTGTGATGTCATAGCTCATAGCAACTCAAACTCCCAAGCTCAAGCTATTCTGTTGTTTGTCTCAGCCTCGCTAGTTTTTCTATTTTTTTGTAGAGACAGGGTCTTACTCTTGCTCAGGCTGGTCTCAAACTTCTGAGCTCAAGTGATCAACTCACCTCAAAGTGATAGGACTACAGGCACGAGCCACTGGGCTTGGCCACCTTTGTTCTTCTTGAAGTATTTTGAGGTGGATTTCTGTTTCTGGCAACTGAGAGTTTGGCTAATACACCAGTAAAATGGGGGTAAAATCACCTATCTCATAGCACTGTGTGCAAATTAGAAATAGCATACATAGGGTGGCACCTGTGGCTCAGCGGGTAAGGGCGCCGGCCCCATATACCAAGGGTGGTGGGTTCAAGCCTGGCCCCAGCCAAACTGCAACCAAAAAATAGCGGGGCGTTGTGGCCGGTGCTGTGGTCCCAGCTACTTGGGAGGCTGAGGCAAGAAAATTGCCTGAGCCCAGGAGTTGGAGGTTGCTGTGAGCTGTGTGATGCCATGGCACTCTACCAAGGGCAATAAAGTGAGACTCTGTCTCTACGGGAAAAGAAAGGAAAGAAAGGAAAGAAAGGAAAGAAAGGAAAGAAAGAAAGGAAGGAAGGAAGGAAGGAAGGAAGGAAGGAAGGAAGGAAGGAAGGAAGGAAAAGAAAAGAAAAGAAAAGAAAAGAAAAGAAAAGAAAAGAAAAGAAAAGAAAAGAAAAGAAAAGAAAAGAAAAGAAAAAAGAAAAGAAAGAGTGTACATAAAGCAACTGGCAAGTTCTGTAATGTTTAATAAATGTTGAACAAATAAAGGC
>CAUYTI010077749.1:0-11501 GCA_963575145.1 Galago senegalensis
AGAGTAGAATGTGAACGTTTTAAAGCAATAACTGAGAAAATGACATGAAGGCTGTGTTGACCAGTTTGATGGAAGTATTTCAGAATGCATGTGAAAACCCCACACTGTACCCCAGAAGAGTATCAATGTACATAATTAACACTCAATAAAAAAAAAAAAGAAAAATAATAACAGACAAATGAAAAAAAGAAAGAAAACAAGTTATCCTGCGTACAGTTTGCAAGAGCAAAATTATGAGGAAATTCAATAGATGGATGGAATACAGGAATACATAAAGGATGAGAGTTATTGTCGTTTGCAGGGGGAGCAGAGAAGGATGAGTAAGGACATATTTGTTTGTGGTTTGTTATTTAACAGACAGTCAGTTGATCTTATGTGTAGGGGATTTCCTGAGTTGTGTGGTCCTGGTCTTGGACTGATTGGGGCAAGGGAATATTGGCTCAGATTGAAGCATGCAAAAGAAGGGGTGGAGTATGTAATGTGGATGTTTTTGTGTGCAGAAATATATAACTTGAGACAAGAATTCACTGTGTGGGCACTTTAGAGTGACTAAAATAAACTGAGATACTAAAGGGTCAGATTTGAGTAAATTATGAAGCCTAGATTAATAGGAGTCGTAGGAAAAAAATCCCCTATGAGAGAATAATTTCTTCATTTTGACTCTAATGTAGGGGAAAATTTTAAACACTAGATCCATGTTCAAAAGTAAAATAATAGTCAGGCATTGTAGCATGCACCTATAGTCCCAGCTATTCATGAGGCTGAGAGAAAAAAATAGACTAATCCCAGGAGGTAAAGGTTGCTGTGATCTGTAGACCCCAAGGAACTTTAATCTGTGTCATAAATAAAAAACTCTGTTTCTATAAAAGAAAAAAAATAAGAAAAAATGATGAGTAACTCTAATACAAATGTTTTTCTCCATTTATTTATTGAGATAATTTTTTTGTTTTTGTTGCATTTGGTAGAGTACCCTGGGATCATAGCTCAAAGCAAACTTCAAGGGTTCTCATCAAATGAACCTATTCCTTCAGCTCTCATGCCAGAAACCTGCATAATATCTGGTAACTATTTATTTTTCAGAGATGAGTATCTCATTGGTGCTGAGGCTGGTCTCCAATTTAGAAGTTCAGACAATCCAACTGATTGAGCCTTCCAAATTGCCAAGTTGAGAGGCATGAAGAACCACCTCTGGCCACAAAACCTAGCCGGAAAACAATCCCATCCACAATGTCAGCAGTGGTGCCTCACTATGAGGGTGGTGAGTTTGAAAATTGCCATAGCCAATATGCAACAATAAATATCTGAGAATTGTAGTAGGTGCATGTAGGTCAAGCTGCTGGGGATGCTGAGGCAAAAGATTTGCTCAGCCCTGGACAGTTAGGTTTCTGGGAGCTGTGATGGAACAGCATTGTATCTAGAGTTGATACCAGACTTTTAACACTGGATTTCCAAGCTCTTGGTCTTGACAATTTGATGAATGAATTGAGAGACCATAGAACGAACAGTGAGGCTTTATTTACAGCTTAAAAAACCAAACCTCCTTGCAGGGCAGGATTCAAGTGTTACAACTCTTATGAAAACAACTCTTACAAAGAGCTAAGCCTCTTTGTAGAGCAGGATAGATGTGCTACAGCTTTTACAATGGGCCAAGCCTCTTTACAGGGCATGATCAGCAGTGGAAGTGCTAAAGCTCTTACAAAGGCCCAAGCCTCTTTGCAGGGAAGAGATCAGCAAAGGGCCAAGCCTCTTTGTATGGCAGGATCAGCAGCAGAAGTGTTACAGCTACAGCTCTTACAAAGGACCAAGCCTCTTTGCAGGGCAGAGATGAGAAAAGGGCCAAGCCTCTTTGTAGAGCAGGATCAGCGGTAAAAGTGTTACAACTTCTACAAAGAGCCAAGCGAGTTCCACAACTCTCGCTTCTTCTTTTGGACAGTCTGCAATAGTGTGCTGAAGTCTTGTTCTGCTCTATCTTTCTTGAAGGTCTGTGACGATCTGCACCAGGCTCTCTTCTCAGGGACTTATATAGGTGCAATAACTTAGCTATGCTTGGCCTATAAAATGGACCAATCAGGAGCAGGATTGAAAATGGACTGATCAGGGATGGGCACCAGTTTTCCCTTGATTGATAGGTCCTCCAGCTCCACTCTACTGGAGCCTCTGGGGGAAGAAAGATCCTGTGCTTGCCCCAAACTACCGGTTCCTTTGCCGGCAGCTGCCACCAAGACAGAAGTGGTAGGTCCCCCAGGCCCTGCTTGGCTGAGCTGTCTGGGGTGTCACTTTTCCGGTATCATTCCTCCCTCTCTAAGTAGAAACTCTAACTGCTGTTAGGGAAAAGGATGACAACTGAATCTAACTGCTTCCTCCTGAATTGGGGCAATGATGGAAGCGGCAGTTAGGATTTCTCCAGAGGGAAGAGTGAAACCACGATCTGTGACTGGAACTATATTTTTGTGGGTGGTGTGGTTTGCTGAGATTTCTGAAAAATAGATAGTTAATTAATAAAAGAACAAGGTAAGACCATGCTAGGTTAGAGGCATTACAGTAGTAATGCTATTGTTTTCTAAATAATAACTTTAAGCTTTCCTTAGGCTCACAAGAATAGGTGGGCTGTGGTTGGTTTTCTTCAGAGTCTTCTTCTGTAGAAGGGAGAGGGTGCCAGGCTTTCACTCGTGAATGATGTATCAAGAATCCATGTCCATAAATTTAACAGCTATAGAAGAAGACAAGATAAAAGGAAAGGGCCCTTCCCAAATTGGGGTTAGGGAAGGTGAGTTAGAGGGAAGTGTTTTGATCAAGACTAGATCCCCCGGAGAGAAAAGTTCCTTTAGAGTTGAATGTGAAACTGTAGTTGGCAGGTTTTTAAGGATTTGTTGAAATTTAGCTAAAGAAGTAATATGCTTTACCAATTCTCTAGTTTCTAAATCTAGTAATAAATCATTAGTTAAAAAGGGTCTTCCATATAACAATTCAAATGAGCTACAACCAAAATTTTGAGTCAAATTTCTTATTCTAAGGAGGAAAATGGAAAGTAACTTTCTCCAAGGGAGATGGTTTTCTTGAGTTAGTTTTCGTAACTGTCCTTTGATTATGTCATTCATTTTTTCTACTTTTCCAGAGGACTGGTGTCTCCAAGAACAGTGCAGGTGATATTGAATGACTAGTGCCTTAGATATTCCTTGTGTCACTGTTACTTTGAAGGCTGGCCCATTATCACTTTCTAAACTTTGAGGGAGTCCAAAGCTGGAGACAATCTCATGTACTAATACTTTTACAACATCCTGGGCTTTTTCTGTTCTACAAGGGAATGCTTCCACCCAGTTGGTAAAAGTATCTACAAATACTAATAGATATCGTATGCCATATACTTTAGGGAGGTGAGTGAAATCTATTTGCCAATCTTCACCTGGGTATCTACCATGGTTCTGTATACCTGGGGTAGCTAGATGATAATTTAATGGATTGTTTTTCTGACATACTTCACAAGTCCTTGTTATCTGTTTTATAACTTTGAATAAGTTTTTACCCATAAAGAGAGTTTTAGCCATTTAATAGGTACTTTCAATACCAAATTAAAAGGACTGGTGTAAAGTTTTAAGGATTTTCCATTGGCTTGCAGCAGGTTATAGCAAAAGTCCACTTTTATTTTGTAACCAGCCTGATGAAAGTAGTGAATAGTCTCTGGATAAAGCCTACTTCTTCGCTTTCTGTGTATATTGAGGTGAATGATACTTAAGTGAACCTTCCAAAATAAGGGGTGCCATGGTAGGAATCCTGCCTTTACGTGCTGCTTTTTTAGCCTCTTTTAGCAAGTTGATTACCTTTACCTCTTTAGCAAGTTGATTACCTGTAGAAGTGTCATCTAAGGTTTGTTGATGTCCCTTACAAGGAATAAATGTGACTTCTTGTGGGGCATTAACAGCTTGCAACAACCTGTCTATTTCATGTTGGTATTTTATGCAAGAGCCATTGGAATTTAGATATTCTCTTTCCATCCAAATAGCAGCATGGACATGTAAACTGAGGAAGGCATATTTCAAGTCAATGTATATATTCACTCGTTTGTTTCTCCCTATTTCTAATGCATGGGTTAGAGCTATTAACTCAGCTAACTGTGTGCTCGTTTCTGCTGGAAGAGACCCATTCTCAATTACAGCATATTGAATAACTAAAGCATAGCCTACTTTTCAAGTTCCATGTTCTATGAAAGAACTCCCATCTGTATATAAAATCATTTCAGGATTAGATAATGGTATTTCTTGTAAATCTTTTCTAGCTTCAAAGTTCTGTGCTATAATCTGTTAACAATTATGCCCTATCTTCTCTTGAAATTTGGGGAGGAAAGTAGCAGAATTCAAGGTCGAAGAAGTGTTTAATTGTAGCATTGGACCTTCTAGTAATAAAGCTTGATATTTTAGAAGGCTGTTATCTGATAGCCAAAGATTGCTCTTGAAATTCAAAGGCCAGCAGTATCATGGGAAGTATAAATAGTTAGATCTTTACCTAAATTTAGTCTAGTTTTTTCTGGGGTCAAGAGGGCCATAGCTGCGATGACGCATAAAAAGTGTGGCCACCCTTTTGCCACAATGCCAATTTCTTTACTAAGATATGCTGCAGGTTGTAGAACTGAACCCCAATATTGGGCCAAAACTCCTAGTGCATTGCCAGTTCATTCTGTGATATACAGATTAAATTGCTTTCCAATGGGAAGACTTAAAGCCGGGGCTTGTAAGAGAGCAGCTTTTAACTTTTGGAATGCCTTATTTGCTTCTGGTTCCCATTCTAAAGTGACTAGGACCTCTTTTTGAGCATTTTTAATTAAATAATAAAGTGTTTTAGCTATTTCACCATATCCAGGGATCCAGAGTCTACAAAAGCCTGTAATTCCTAAGAAGCTTCCAAGTTGTCTGAGAGTTCAAGGTTTAGGGTGATCCAATATGGGTTCTATTCTATCTTTGCCCAAGGCTCTTTTTCCCTGAGAAAGCTGGAAACCTAAATAATGGACCTCTGGAATACATGATTGAGCTTTAGTCTTAGAAACTTTGTATCCACAATCAGTTAGGTAGTTTAAGAGAGCCTGAGTAGCTTTCTGACATTCCTCTGCATCTGATGTTCCCAAGAGAGTGTCATCTACATACTGAATAAGAGTCGCTGCAGGATATGAAAAGTGACTCAAGTCTTTGGCTAGGGCTTGCCCAAACAAGTAAGGACTGCCCCTAAACCCTTGGTGTAACACAGTCCAGGTAAGCTGGGTGCTGGGGTCAGATGGGTCTTCAAAAGCAAAAAGGTATTGGGAATTTTCATGAAGTGGAATGCAAAAGAAGGCATCCTTCAGGCCTAAGACTGTAAAATAAACAACCGTTTCAGGGATATGAGACAATAAGTTATATGGATTGGGAACTATAGGATGGAGAGGAATGACTGGTTCGTTTATAATATGGATATTTTGGACTAGTCTCCAAGTTCTGTTTGGTTTTGGCACTCCTAGAATAGGGGTATTATTAATAAGTTCTGTTGCTTTAGATTCTGTATTATGGGTTCAAGCCCATTTTTAATGTCTGCTTTTAACAGATACTGTTTTTGATTGGGATAAATGGTGGGATTTTTTAACATAATTTGGACTGGTTGAGCATATTTTGCTCTTCCCACTTGTCCTTCAGTAGCCCATACTTCAGGCTTAGTTTCTACTTCTAATAGGGGAAGACATAATATAGGTTCCTGTCCCATATTCATATAGATGTTTGTTCCTGCTTGGTTACTATGTCTCTTCCCAAAAGGGGGTGGTGCACGACTTTCAGGCATGATTAGGAAAGCATGAGAGAATAGCTAGTAATCCCAACTGCAACTCAAAGGCTGAGAGAAAAAATTTTGTAATCGGCTTTCCAGACACTCCCTGTATAGTTACAGATTTGAGGGACAAAATATCAGGGTTAGAGACAAGTACAGAAAATGTTGCTCCAGCATCCAAGACAAATTCTGTTTCCTGGCCCTCCACTACAAGGCAAACCCGGGGTTCACGGGGGGTAATGACACAAGCTGGAGCCATAAGAATCTTCCCCGGACATCCTCTGTCCAGTTTGGGTGTAGATCAGACCACTGACCCAGGAGGCCTTCGCCCCTGGGGGCAGTTCACAATCCAGTGGTTACCCTTGCAATCTAGACAGAAGCCTGGTGGCTGGGCCATTTGTTGGTACAGCTGGGGGCAATTCTTTTTAATGTGGCCAGTCTGACAACATTGATAGCACTTTCTTCCCTCCTCCAGCCTCCCTCTGCCCCAGAAAGATGCCCATGTGTCAAAGGGCCATTACTAGAGCTGTCGTCCTTTTTTGATTCCTTCTCCCTCCTCCTTCTCCTGATCTCTGTTATAAAAGACCATAGTGGCCATTTTAAAAAGATCCTCCAGGTTATGATCTGGGCCTAGAGCCAATTTCTGGAGTTTTCTTTGAATGTCTGGATCCGCTTGAGTAATAAATTTGTCTTTTAAAATGATTTGGCCCTCTACAGAATCAGGTGTCAAATGGGTGTGTTTTCTCATTGCCTCCCTAAGCCACTCAAGAAAGACTGAGGGATTCTTATTTTGCTCTTGACAAATACTACATAACTTGGAATGATTTACAGGCTTTTTCTTAGACCTGCTCAAACCCTCTAAGATACACGTTAGGAAATGCTTACGTAACCAGTCATTTTCCACATCAGGGTCCCATTCCGGATCCAGAAAAGGAACTGCCTGTCTTCCCATGGGGTATCTGTCCCTTTGTTCAAGACACATACCACCATCCATATTCGACATAAGCCATAAATCGCCCCACTTCCTCATCTAGAACTTCATTCTTTTCATTAAGTGTTAGTGTCTGATCAAGCAGTAACATTATGTCCCTACAAATGAGGTCAAAGCTTTTTCCTAACCCCTGGAAAACATCTATTTGTTGGGATCATCAGAAAATTTTTTGAAATCGACTTTGAATTGTTTCAAGTCTGTTAAAGAGAATGGTGTGTATATTCGTGCTGTTCCCTTCTCACCCCTAATGGTTTCAAGTAAGGAACACAAAGATGGATATGGTTGCTTTCTGGGGGCCCCTGAAGGACCTAGAAAACCTTTTGGGACAGCCTTCCTTGCAGTGTCTTCCAGACACAAGGAAGGAGGTGTGGGAGTAGAAGATAGTGTGTTTGACCTAGGTGGTAATGGTGTCTCCCTTAAGAATTCTTGACAGGCCTTACACAATTGTGGGGGTCTGTTCCTGAGGGCAAAGAACACTTGCACATAGAGTACCTCAGAGCACTTTTCTTTTTGCTTACAAAATGCATCTAATTGGGAAATGATTTCATAGTTAAGAGTACCCCCTGGGGGCCATTTTTCACCAGTGCAGAGTTGATATTGAGGCCAGGCCTTGGTGCAGAAGAAAATCAAACATTCCTTTTTCAGCTCCTGGGGATCAAACATGTCCCAGTGCTCCAGAATACAGTCCAACAGGGTGTTCTCTCAAAGAGAGAAAAATATGTTACCCATCTGTGAAAGAACTAACGCTCATTGTTTGAATCAATCTGACTCCCTATTCTGGAGTTGCCTAAAGCTTCCCCTGACCAACTCAAGAACCCTTCCCCCAAACTAAAGAAAGCATCCCTCCAATTTGGGGGGAAGAAACCCTGAGGAGTGTGTGGCCTCCTCAGCCCTAAGCTTCTTTGGAATTAGCCACTCTTACCAGTGTAGTGCTTTACCTGCTGCATCTCCTGTGCTCATTGCGTGCCGGCAGCACACAGAGAAATCAGGTCTGAGGAGCCTGGTCCCACCCTGATACATGTATTCTGCTTCCCTCAAACTGCCCCATTCCCCCACTAACCTTAGAGTATCAATCAAAGTGGGGATAAGCCCCATCCTGGAGAAAAATGGTTGTGTGATGTTACACATTTAACACTATAAAATCTGTGCAAGCTCTTTACTAAACTCCTTGTAACAAAAAGGAAAATAGGTTTTCTGGCCTGAGCAGGGCTTAGTGTTTGTTAAAATATACAAATCAGGGCTGATTTGAGAGATGCTTTTGAAACCTTGTATCACAATTAGTTGTACTTAGCAGAAGTCCTAGAGATACCTCGAGTTACTCCAGTTTCTTTACATTAGAGGAAATCAAATATTCAGAGTCACAAGCAATAGTCAAAGTCAAGGGTCATTCCCACCTTGAGGAATCATTCTGGGCTTCCCTTCACAAGTGTCTGTTTTCCCAGACAAACTCTGCAGGAGAGTTATTTTGCCCTTAGTTTGGGGCATAGACTTTTTTCTTAGACACATATAAATCAATCTAAATTTAGTCCTGCAATGCAAGGTGATAAAAAGGATCTTTGAAACACTTAAAACATGTGAATTAACCAGTAAGAAACCCAACTATATACATAAGGTAATCCCTTATCAACATAAAGTATGTAAACTACAAGGAGAGGGAGAGAGAAGCTACAGAGATCTATAGAACTATTAGGAAAGAGATAACTAGAAAACATTTGGGACCATTGAAAAGGAGAGAAGATAGTGAAAGCTGGGAAAGCACAAGTTTTCAGAGAGACTCCCAATTCTTGGGGTCAGAACCATTGCTGGGGACCCGAGGGTCTCTGGGTGTTACCTCATTACTTGGCCCTTGACCAGGGAAAAAGAATAAACAGAGGACAGGATCAGGTTCCCTTTACCTTCTTTCTGAAACCAAGAGGAATCAGAAAGCTCGCTCCCCTTGCCCATGACCTGGAAGTCAGCTTCTACATGAAGCATATTCACAGGCTGTTGGGCAATCTCCAGTAGGATAAAGATACAGAAAAACAGGACAGAGGTAACTGGTCTCATTACTTACCACATATGTTTTCTGTCCTGGAAATTCATCTTGTCTCCTGGCTGGCTTCCCAAATCTCATACAAGATTTTTAACACTGGATTTCCAGGCTCTTGGTCTTGCAATTCGATGAATGAATTGATGGACCATAGAATGAACAGGTTTTATTTACAGCTCAACCAAACAAACCTCCTTGCAGGTCAGGATGCAAGTGTTACAACTCTTACGAAAACAACTCTTACAAAAAGCCAAGCCTCTTTGTAGAGCAGTATAGATGTGCTACAGCTCTTATAAAGGGCCAAGCCTCTTTGCATGGCAGGATCAGCACTAGAAGTGCCTCAGCTCTCGCTTCTTCTTCTGGATGGTCTGGGATGGTTTACTTAAGTTTTGTTCTTCTCTCTCTTCATTGAAGGTCTGTGATGATCTGCCCTCAGGCTCTCTGCTCAGGGTCTTATATAGATGCAATAGCTTAGCTGTGATTGGTCTATAAAATGACCAATCAGGAGCAGTTTTGAAAATGGACCAATCAGGGATGGGCACCAGTTCTCCCTTGATTAACAGCTCCTCCAGCGCAGCTCTACTGGAGCTTCAGGGGGAGGAAAGCTCCCCTGCTTGTCCCAACCTGCCAGTTTCTTTGTCGGCTGCTGCCACCAAGACAAAAGTGACAGGTACCCCAGGCCCTGCTTCGCTGAGCTCGCTGGGGTGCCACTTTTCTGGTATCAGAGTGACACTATAAAACTCTGTCTCAAAAACAAACAAACAAAAGACACAGAGCATCTTACTCATGTGTCTCTATATAGTTTTACCATCTGTAATTCACCTTCAGTTTCACTGTTGTACAAAATCTCAAAGTTTTGACAGCCTACTGACTGGAATCACAGCCATTTATGTAATTGATAATGCACAAATTGGAGAACACATCTCTGTCTGTGGATGGAGGGCTAAGCAATGTCTGGGATCAAACACTTGCAGGACACCAGCCAAAGTGAGTAGGAAAGTCCAGTGCGTATATTTGACCAGAATCCTGGATCCCAGGATATTCAAGGATGAAGTCACTACATGGTCACCACTGATGACATCACAATGGGTATTGCTCTGGCTTACCATCTTTAAGCTTAATCTTATTCATGCTAAGCATGCATAGTTGCTGTCTTGTTTATGGTTTTGTTCAAACTGTTAGAAAGAATGGGTCTTTATTCTCCCACCTTAATGCCAAAATTTTGTTTTGTAATCATGGCCACAGGATTCAATAATCTAGTGCCTGCCTGGGATGTTATAAAACATGAAATCAGAACCATGTCAAAGAGATTCAATAACCCATTTTTTTCTTTTATGGTCATGGATTTGTAATCAAATGGAAGAGTGTAGTTCATACCTAGTGCTGCCCTGGGATGTAAGAGTACAAGAAATTTATCCCAGTAATTGGATAATTATTTGACAGACCTAAATGTTATGTCACACAATTCCCAGTTCCACTTTTCATGATGTTTCACAACTTACCCTAGAATAGGTTTTTTTCAAATGTCAGGTATATAACTGAAGGTTCCCTTTGGATATCTGGTGTGCCGTTGTGTCCTCTAGTGAACTCCATACCTGCAGATATTTATGACAATCATGGGAAATATCAGTCTATCTTTAATTATTAATAAATTCTAAATTCCATGCTAGGTGTGTCTAAACTATTGGCTTCTTGGACACAATGCATGTTGAAGAGTTAAGTGAGATCTCACATATAATATACAATAACTAATGAAACCTGATAAGGATAAAAGAGAGCCATGCATACTTGTGGTGATCTCCCATGATGTACATGTGAATCTATCCTGACATATGTGTCACAGAGACCTGAGGATTCAACAATCCTCAAAGTCCCTGACAATCTCAGTTCTTAAGTAGAGATCAATAACATATCACATGCTTGACTACAATATTTTGATGCTATGGGAAGCCCAATGGGGAAGATTCCCTGAGCTCCCATGTTAGAGACAAAGCTGAGCAACTGAAAGAAAAACTCAGCCCTGATATCACACCAGGTTTCTGCTCAAATAGACATGGTAGTCAAGTGTTTTTCCCTTATCTATAGTTCCAGATGAGGCAGGAGATTCACTTGAAGTAGCATTTCAACCAAAATGTTGGATATCATTTTGTGCAAGGCTGAGGTCATGGACAATCTATCCTGGGGAACAGAGTGTAAGTCAGTCTAAAAAGAAAGAAAGAAAGAAAGAAAGAAAGAAAGAAAGAAAGAAAGAAAGAAAGAAAGAAAGAAAGAAAGAAAGAAAAAAAGAAAGAAAGAAAGAAAGAAGGAAGGAAGGAAGGAAGGAAGGAAGGAAGGAAGGAAGGAAGGAAGGAAGGAAAGAAGGAAGGAAGGAAGGAAAGAAAGAAAGATGAAAAGAAATTTTGCTACATACAGTTTCCAAGAGAAAAATTATGAGAAAATTTCAACAGGCAGAGAGAATACACGGCTACATAAAGAAAGAGGGAGGGTAACCGGAAAGATCACCTATATCTCTGTCTAACAAAGGTACAAGTGAACCTTTCTAGAACTAGGATGTTAAGGTTTTGACACAATGACTATGCAAATAACATGAAATTTATGTGAACCACCTTGATGAAAGTATGTCAAAATCTGTGTGAAGACACTACACTGTACCCCATGTTTGCATTAATGTACACAGCTATCATTTAATAAAATAAT
>CAUYTI010077753.1:0-56916 GCA_963575145.1 Galago senegalensis
CCCCAGCCAAACTGCAACAAAAAATAGCTGGGCATTGTGGCAGGCACCTGTAGTCCCAGCTACTTGGGAGGCTGAGGCAAGAGAATCAACTAAGCCCAGGAGTTTGAGGTTGCTGTGAGCTGTGATGCCATAGCTCTCTACTGAGGGCGATAACATGAGACTTTGTCTCAAAAAAAAAAAGGAAAAAAATCCAAAAATAAAAAAGTATATACGTCTTGCTGAATATTGTCTGAGTAACAGGTGATCTTCTTGGGTATAAAATACTAATCACAGTACTGATACAGCTGTATAAGATGGAGACTGGAGGCCCCTGCTGATTTTGCCCTCAAACCCTGCAGGGTTGAAAGCCTTAATTTCTCCTCAGCCCACTTAAAAGACACTTTAAACCATTAACTTTGGCTAAATAGAGGCTTTCCCTGGAAATCCTGTGTCTCTGGGGTCTCTCCTGAAGTGGCTGCCCACTTATCTGGTACAGGGAAAACTAGCCTCACTTTATGCCCCTGAGGGCTGAGGCTGCAAGGCAGCTCATCTACTGCCAAACACTGAAAGCTCCTCTCTTGCACTCTGTCTCAGTCTCGGCCTTTGATGCTGTTCAGTCACTAGCTCACTTGCTCAAGTTCTCCCAGCGTGGGCCTCACTCTGCAATCCTGAGAGCAGAGCCTGCAGGGCAGCTTTCCCACAATGTCTGTGCATAGCCCACAGTTAGACAATTATAGCTCCCTTTAGGCCTAGCAGCATAGTCCTGGACCCTGGACACTTAAAGTCACCCACACTCCTGCCCAAGTTTTCCAAAGGTAATTTAACTAAGTGCCTACATCCAAAAAAGCAAAACAACCTGCAGGGAGGGCCTTCTCTGTGCCCAAGTCCAAAAAAACAACCTGCCAGGAAGGCCTTCCCTGTCTGCAATCTCACTGCTATGGTACGTACAGCCATGGCAGCTGCCACAGCCTCAGATTGAACAAATGCAACCACTTGCCACTTCTCCACTGCTTTTGTCCTCCTGTAGGGGTCCAGAAGTCTCTCTCTATCTCCCTGAATCCCCATAGTGATGGTTCTGGACAGAGACTACAAGCCATAGGTGCCTGGAGTCTTCCTCCCCCATCTTACACCTCCTGGTTGCAAAGAAGCTGTTACTTGGCTACCATCTTGCTCTTCATTCAGCATATAATTTCTAATTCAAATTGCATCTATATGCAGCCATGTACTTTGCATTAACCACAGAAAAGAATTGGTCGGAAGTTAATTAGCTTACTCAAGTTCTCACTGGCTGAGCTATGAGCATCATCTTTCTAATGGCTAACCAGGTGCTTTCTTACTGTGCAGCCTGGGAAATGCCTCTTTTCTGGATTCCGTGATGTTCTTCCCTGGGCTCTGCAATAGCCACTCTACACCAAAGCTTCTGGAGTGCATGGTTAGCTGGGCAACACGGAAACAAAAAGACACATTTGGAGGAATCTCCTGGATGCAGTAGTGTTTGTTTTATGGAGTTTATAGGGTTCTGAAAATACACAATACGCAGAATTAGCTAAACCTCTTAGAAAGAAAGGAGGCCGTTGATATTGTAACTTGAGACTTTGCTGAATTAATTTATCAATTCCAGGAGTCTTTTGGTTGAGTCTTTCGCTTTTCTAGATGTAAGATTATATTATCAGCAAAAAGTGATCATTTTACCTTTTCTTTCCCAGTTTAGATACTCTTTATTTCTTTCCCTTGCACAAATCAGTAGTATTCCTACACACCAATAAAAAACAGCCTACAACTAATCAAAGACCACATACAATTCATAATAACTACAAATAAAATAAAATACCTAGAAATACACTTAACCAAGAAGATGAAAAGCCTCAAAACACTGATGAAAGAAATTATAGATGACAAAAATAAATTAGACTGCAAATTAGTACAACCTCTATGGATTGGCAGAATCAACATTGTTAAAATGTCCATACTATTCAAAGTGATTTATGGACACAGTAAAACACTCATCAAAATACCAATATCATATAGCACAAATCTAGAAAAAATATTTCTTCACTTCACTTAGAATGAGAACAGAGCCTGAATAGTCAAAGAAATCTTAAGCAAAAATAACAAATCTGGAAGCTCCACATTACCAGACTTCAGACTATACTACAAGGCTAAAAACCCCAAAAGCATGATATTGACAAAAAATAGGGTAGACACAAAGACCAATAATACAAAACAGAGTATTCATATATAAAACAATCCACCTACAGCCAACTGATCTTTGACAAAGCAGACAACAATATACCCTGAGGAAAACAAATCCTATTCAATAAATAATGCTAGGAAAATTGGAGAGCAGAAGAATGAGATAGGATCCACATCTCTCACCATTTACAAAATAAATTTCAGATGGATGAAATACTTAAATGTAAAATATGAAACCATAAGATTTCCAGATGTAAATGTAAGAATAACTCTTCTAGATATTGGTCTATGCAAGAAATGGCATGACAGCAACTACCAAAGTAAATAGATGGACACTGATTAAATTAAAAAGCTTCTGCATAGCTAAGGCAATAATCAACAAAGCAAATACACGACCTACAAAATCAGAGAAAATATTCACAAGCTATACATTTGATAAAGGACTAATATTCAGAATCTACAAAGAACTCCAGAAAATCTACCTATTCATGAATTGATAGGCACTTTGGTTGTTTCTACATAGTTGTGATTGCTAATTGAGCTGCTATAAAAATTTGAGTGCAAATGTCCTTATGATAAAATAATTATTTTTTTCTTCTGGGTAAATACCAGGTAATGGGGTTGAGGGATCAAATGGGAGGTCTACTTTTAGCTCTTTGAGTATTCTTTATAATGCTTTCCAAAAGGGATATATTGTTTACAATTCCACCAATAGTGCATAAGTGTTCTCTCTCTGTAACCCTGAAAAGTATCTACACCTTTGGGACTCTGTGATGTGGGCAATTCTCAATGGAGTTTGGAAATTTTCCAAAGTGGTTGAGCATTTTTCTCAAAGATTATGAGCATTCTTTTCCCTGTGTTGGCCATCAAGTTTAGATTCACACTCTTAAAGGCAAAAGCACATATAATCACTCTCAGTCTTTCAAATCTCTAGCTCTGATCACATTTTGAATTTGTCCCCTGGTGTGCAAGTCTGTTAACCTGATGGGAACTAGCATTTTTACTGATTGGAATCTAAATAATACTATGGATAGAATGAATTTCTACCACTGAGACTTCAACTTAGCTATAAATAAGGGAAGGAAGGAAATATTTCCAGTATGTATAGAAGTAATAATTGAAGCACAACCCAAATATGGACCTTCAGAGGTACCAACTAACAACAGTAAAATATGTACAAATTACTCGGGAGTCAGTAAGATATATAATCTAAGGGCCTGAGAGATAAGTATTTCTTAGAATCATAAATGCTAGAATCATTTTTAAGATGTGTATTAGTCAGAATTCTTCAAAGAATTGGCTCATGAGATTATTGAGGCCAGAAGTGCCACAGTCTACCATGGACAAGCCAAAAACCAGAATCCTGGTGTAATTCTGTACTAGTATAATGGCCTGAGAGAGAGGGAAGCTAGTGGGGTGAGTTCTGGTCCAACTCCAAAGTATCTGGAATCAAGAATGCCCATATTCAATGGCAGGAGAAGACAGATGTCCCAACTCATAGAGAGAGAGAGAGAGACAGAGAGAGAGCGAGTGAGCAAATTCAGCTTCCTTTAGCCTTTTTGTTCTATTTGTACCCTCAATGTGGTGGATGATGCATACCTCCATTGATGAGGGTGATATTGTTTACTCAGTCTACTTATTCACCTCTTAATATACTCCATAAGCCTTCAGAGATACAGCCATAAATAATGTTTTATTAGCTATCTGGGTAGCTCTTAGCCTACTCAAGTTGACACATAAAATTTATCAAGTCAAGTCCAGCCCTTGCCAACTTAGTACCCATGTGCATCTCCTAAAATGACAGTCTATCTCTAAATAAAGATCATAACTCATTCAAGGTCAAATGGAAATCTTGCAAGGGCCTTCTTGCTGCATCATCCCATGGTGGAAGGCAAAAGAGTAAAAAAACATATACATGCGTGTGCAAAAGGTGCGGGGCAAGGAAGGGAGCTGAAGTCGCTCTTTCATTAGGGCTCTACTCCCACAATAACAGTATTAATCCATTTATGAGTGCAGAGCCCTCATGACTTAATCATTTCCTGAAGGTCTCACCTCTCAATGCTATTACATTTGGGATTAACTTTCCAACACATGAACTTTGGGCAACACCTCAAACCACAGTAGTCAGGGAATAGGAAGAAAACATTTTGCTAATGGGTCAGGAGGGATAGTGGTGAATGACTCCACCCCCATTTCAACCCCTTAATACCTGGCCCCATAAACCTGGCAATGGAAGAAAGTATACCAAATATTTGGTAGTGATTTAGAGCATAAGTAGCTTTCTGGAGAAGTATTTCCCAACCATTCAAGGTGTTTCCACCCAGTTGGCACTGAAACTGAGTCTTCGAAAGGCCTTTCTACCATTCTAACAAACAAGCTGCTTCAGTATGTTGGAGAACATGGAAAGACCCATGGATTCTGTGAGCATGGGCCATTGATGCACTTGTATGTGAAATAAGTTTCTTTCCAGAAGAAATGCTGTGTGGAATGTCATGATGGTGGATGAGCCATTCTATAAGTTCCTGGATGGTAGTTTTGATTGAAGCATTGTGTTCAGGAAAGGCTAATTAATATGCTGAGTAAGTGTCTATTCCAATAAGGTCAAAATGCAGCTCCTACCATGATTAAAATGACCCAATGTAATCAACCTGCTACAAGGTAGCTGGTGATCACCAGGGAATGGTGTTGAACTGGAGGTTTGGTCTCTGGTACTGCCAAATCAAGCAGTGAGCAGTAGCTGTAGACAGATTGACTTGGTTTGTGGAAACCCATGCTTCCGAGCCCATGCATAATCTCTATCCCTACCACCATGGCCACTTTGTTTATGAGTTCATTAGGCAATGATGGGGTGGATGGGGGAAGAAGACGACTAGGATCTACACAAGGGATTAATCTACTCAACTGATTTTTAAATGTCTTCTTTTCTGAGGGCACCTTTGATGAGTATTCACATGGGATGTAAATATCATCATGTTTTTCTTTTCTTTTCCCAGTCAGAGAAATCTATCCACATACCCTTCCCCCAGATTTTTGTCACCATTTTTCAAATCATATTCCTTATAAATTTCTGATCATCCAGCCAAACCATTCGCCACAGCCCATGAACTAATATATAATTTCACATCTGACCATTTCTCTCTTTAAACAAAGTCAAGAACCAGGTTCGTGCCCAAAGTTGTGCCTACTGGGAAGATTTCTCTTTATCACTATTCTTCCAGGATCTTCCAGCAAGGGGCCATAGGGTTCCTGCCCACTCTTCAGAGGTGTCTTTTAATCTTGCAGAATCATCTATAAAGTGTATTCCCAATCCTAGTGCTAGGCTTTGTAGCATATTTCATCCCCTTGACTACAAATATTGGTTAAAAATAGACACATTAAACAGAGAACTTTAATTAGTGACTCCAAGAGGTCTTCTGGCTAGCTTTTAGTAAGGAATGCTAAATCCTAACAAGGAATCAGGGAGGTACTGACAGCCAGCTTGGCACTATCCACTGAGTACAAGGCAGTAGAGTCTTCTACTACTTCGGAGTAGATGCTGAGTAGAGACACAGAAAAAAAAAGTGAGGGACCCCAATGGCATTCAGGTCACCTGGATCAGATCTTTCTGTTATAAGAGTACATTAATCCCCTTATTGGTTAAGCTTATCTAGGTTTGGGAATTTTTTGTCTGTGTACAAGAAAAATATTCCTAACTAAATCAGAGCAAAACAAATCTCATTAAAAAATTTCAGAATACCAGGTGGAAACATAGTTCTAAAAGATTCTGGCAAAAGAATTTTTAAAAATCAGCTAAAAATCAATGACAATCAGACTGGCAAATGACTCTTCAAATTAAAACTCCTAGATATTAAAAGCAATGGAGAAGTATCTCCGAAGTTTCAAAGGAAAATTATTTTTATCCTGGAAAATTTATGTAGCTAACTTTTTCCAAAGTGTGAGGTATTGACATTTTTATAAATCATATTTATTTTAAAATTTCACTTCTTCCATGCTCTTTCTTAGGAAGTTTCAGAAATATATACTTTTAGAGTGATTAAGAGCATAAACAGGGAGTGGAAGGTATGGGATGAAGGCTCTTAGTGATGATGAAAGGATGTCCCAGAATGGACCTATGTACCAGCTCCAGGATTAGTGAGTCCTAAAATGAGCAGAAGGAGAAGAAGCTCAGAAAAGATGGCCTCTGCTGGAGTGGTAACTTGTCAGAAAGATGCTCTGATAGCACAGATCACAAAGTTAAGTATAGATAAAATTATGGACAAAAACATAGGTATTTACTATCAAGAAAAAAATGCTCCGTAATTATTTTATAATGCATAATTATTATACCAGAGTGAAAATCATGTGAATGCTGATTATAGTTCAATTCTTAAGGATACATTATTCTATGGGAAGAATGTGATGTGGATTTTGGAGACCCTAAGTTACATCATGAAATATTAATAGTAAAATGTGTCCCTATTATCTATAGATGATGAGGAAAAGGTTTACAGTTGATTAGTTAGCAAATATCTCTTACAGTCAATGTTGATTGTTACAAATTCTATTTTTATAGGGTTTTTCATATTTTAAGACAAGTTCTTTTTCAAGGTGTCAAATGTAAGCAAATAAATGTCAAGTAAGTGAAAATCAAATACTTCCTATCCAATTGCCTGTAGTGCCTAATGGACAAACACATCATGGGGCTGGTGTTAGAACCATACTTTCTTATCTGTTATAAGGCAAACTGACTAGAAAGAAAAATGGAGGAGCTGTGATTAATGACAGTTTCAACACTAACATGTATTGAATGCATACTATATGCTAGGAATGTTCTAAGCAGTATTTGATGTGTTATTTCAGTTAAGAAACTCACAAACTACATGGTATTGGTATTATCCCTTTTATAGATAATGAATGGATACACACAAATGTTAAACCACTAGCCTCCAGCACCTTCTCCAGAACTAACGTCTAAAACATAAATCATGAAATAGCAGAGACACATATTGTTTAGAAATGTGAAGTTTAATCCCAGAAGAAACAAATAAAAAAATTAAAGTGGTTATTTGAGAAACGAATTTGGGAGTGGGAAGAGGTAAGAAAGAAAACTGATAATTCATATTACAAACATGGGTCCAAAACAACGTTCTCCACTTTGTTTTTCATCTGAAGTTAAAGGTTAGGGGATGTTAGCTGCCCCAGCACCTGAGTGATAGCAGCAAAATGCTCCAGTGGGACTGCAATGGTTCCCAGAGGCTGATTCTTACCTGCTTTCAGATTGTGTCTTGTCATACTACAATGCTTTTCACTTAATTTAAAATAAAGTATTATTAGGAGGACAGAACAATAGAATGGAACAGAAATGGCGATGATACAAAGGAGAGCATGGAGAATCTCAATGCAACATTTGAATTCTGAGTTATAAGAGAACATGAACAAATTCATTTCCTTTGTCAAATATCATTCCCTCTATTTATGTATTAAGATTCCTATTCCTTTGTCCATGTCCCCAGAAGCATTTCTTGAAAAATATTATCAGATGTTAATTTTGTCATACTAGGTCTTATTGTCCAGAAGTCTGCTAGGTACACATGAGTTAAATAGGGGTCAAAACCACAATTAGAAGTCTCATATACTGAGCTGGTCCAGGTGTTTGTGTGTGTGGGGAGGAGGTGGGTGAGAAAGCTAGGCTTAGAAATGCTGATTTCAACTACTGCCTTTATCTAACACCTGAAAGTTTTGTTTTTATATTCCTAATTCAATAATTAAAGTGTCTCTAATACAGCTGCACTTTGGTACTCAAAGACAGACTTGATGTAGACAATACCCTGCAAAGAACTGAATTTATCTTGAGCACAGTACTCACCATTTTGTCTCATCTCATAATGCAGCATTAGAACAATGCTATTTTGAACCACTCAGCTATTGTTCATTTTTTCAGTGGGGCATCATCACTCACTGCCACTGGCAAATACATGGCTGAAGACTTACTAAGATGGAATGCAGGTCGGATGACAAAATCATGATAAACATGATTGACTGTATCCTTCTTTGTGACAGAACTTACTGAGACACAGAATCTGAAAAGGCGTGGTAAGGTTGGGTGAAAATTATGATTTTTAAAGTATAATTCTCTTCCAGAAACACAAAGGTAACTATTAAATAACCCCACCTCATGCTTAACCACTTAGTGCACTTTGGGACACAGCAGATCACACAATGTGGAAACAACAGAAAACGAGTCATCTGAGCACAGGAGAAAAAGAGTGAGCGTGCCCCAGACAACAAGTTGTGGATCACAGAAAAGAGAAAATGAGGAACAGGTAAGATATGATCATATAGACAAATTGTAATGGCTGCAGTCGAGGAAATGTGTCAGTAAATTATGTAAGGTGCACTTAATAATTCTCTATATTCTATATAAGGTTGTCATTGGAGACACATCAAGCTGAAGTTAAGGCATCTGTGTCTATGGTGCTGTCATGTAATCCAGGAGAAAAAAAAATTCAAACTTTTTTCCTTCAATTGTCCTTAATGAACCAATATTTTGTTCTAGTGAGCTCTACTTTTGCATCTAAGAGTCTCACAACTAACTGTATTTCCCAAGTCTGTCATCAAGCTTGCTTGTCTGTAGTTGGGAAAATCTTTTATCTATCTTTCAGAACCAAAAGACACAAGGCCAGCTCCAGTTTGATGATGGCACTTGCTTGATTCTCTTTCTCTCTCTCACTTTTTTCTTTTTTTTCCAATTCTCTTGAATTACAAAATTTCCATGGTCATTTATAATCAACTAAACTTCTCTGGCGTTCTCTGTCTTTTAGTGGGAATGAAGATCATCATTATTATTATTATTATTTTGGCTGGGACTGGGTTTGAACCTGCCACCTCCAGCATATGGCGCCAGGGTCCTACTCCTTTGAGCCACAGGCACTGCCCAATATGAGGATCATTATTATCATGATAATAATAGGATCATTATTAGCCCAGAATCCTGGGCTCAGCATTTTTTGCACACAACAAGGCTTCTCGCCTCCAGAGTCATCACCAGACATCAGGGCCTATAGCTGCTACTGCTTTTTACAACCATGGAAGTCACATTTATAACTCTGCTTCCGTATGTTATCTTCCCAAGTATCTACATTTTACTGGAGTTTTCCTTTGTTACCTGTGGTGTGTGACAAAAGAAGTAATATTCTTACTAACCTGTTTTTCTATTAATACAAGGTGACCTTAAAGTTCATGTACAATATTTAAATTACACGGGGACTTAATGGCCACCCTGTGTATTAGGAAAATACACTGAGCCATAGAGTTTTAGCTTTTCCTAAATTTATATCCTTTTAACTAGTTCTCTATAAGGAGAAAGTGAAGTACAATGTTACAAGTTCTGAATGATTTTTAAGTACAATGAATATGCTTTTGTTAAAGTCCAAATTACTTAAATGGGTTTTCTTGGACATAAATATTTTTATTGTGTGACTCAACCAACTCTTTCAAACCATTTAGATGCTTTTGTTACATGAAGAAAAGATGAAATTTTATGTCTATTTAACTGTTTCAGTTGCTCTAAGGAATTCAATTAAAAAATAAATCATGTGAACTGAAGGCTTTTTCCTTGAGGTCTTAATGCCATGACTTATTTTAAAACTATGAAACATTTATAAAACCCAAAACTCAAATAGAAAATGTTGTTTGAAAGTATATTCCCAGAAAGAGCTACTGCGGTGGTTTCCAACAGTTCTAGGCCAAAACAATTTGCTGATCCAGATTACCAACTGTTTGTTTTACCAGGTAAGTAAAAACAAACAAATAAATAAAACAAAGCAAGCAAACAAACAGAAACCCTTCCATAGTTTTAATCATCAATTTATAAGAGAAAGAACATGGCCGCAGAATAAGAATTCCTTTAATTAAATGATTTAGCTTTGTGTGAAATGCAGACTATTTTTCAGATTTATTTTATAGGTCTGTCTTGAGAGATAAAAATGTTATCACAAAATAGCGTGGGTCCTTTTATTAGAGTGTAGAAACCACTGATTTAAAAGGCTGGCACTTCACTCCACACCATTAATGGAAAGAATTCAGATAATAATAATAATAAAAACTTCATTAGAAGTTTTACTCTTTCCAGATGAAGAAATGAGATTATTGAGAATCCAGAATATTTGCTACCACCATGCTTCACAGAGTCAGAAATCTGGAAATGAAGATAAAAAGCCAAAAGGTAAACATTCCCCCAAATATGCTACATATAACACAACTTTCTAAAGGTGTTCAGTGAAAGGATGACTTTTAGAGCTCTGTAATACATGATGGTGTTTCAGCTCTGAGAAATTCTGCCACATTTCAGTAAGGAAATCTGATCAATTTTGTTCAGTCAAGTGTTTTCTACACATATATAACCTTAGAACTCCCTGTTGTGATAGCTCTAAGTATGAAACAAGTCGTATTTTCCAGTGTTTTCAGTGTCTTTTTAATCCATGTGACATCTATGAGATCTTTCATGAAATGAAGGTATTAAAACAGACATGCAAACTCTTTTTGAATTGTATCCAGGGACTTGAAGAAATTTTTTTTCCTTCCTTTGCTCAGAAATTCAGCATTCACTGAACAGCAACTGAAAGCATAATGATATTTTAAACAATGTGAAAAATGGAATGATAAATGAATAAAAGATATGCTGTCCGACTTCAAAGATTGTGATTTCAGAAGAGAAAAAATAATGATTTTCAAGATGCAAAAGAAAATAAAGCATACTGCATAGTAAAGGTAAATTATTTCCAATTATGGAAGGATAAGAATAGGGAGGAAATAGATAGATGAAAAATATAAAAACAAAGTTTCTAACAGTTTTATTTCAAAGTCATTTTATAACCCTGAAGAAATAACCCCACCCCCACCCTTGCACTTTCCTTATCTGCTCCGGTTTTATTTGAGCTAAGTCTTTGTTCCTGCTCTAAAACTTTTGACACTATGATTCTGTGACAGAATTTCCTATCAGGCAAAAAGCCATTTGAAGAAAGACAGAAATTTTCTTTTATCAAAACAAGTAGACAGTTCCTCTGTCAGTCATATTCAGATCTCTAGAGATTATTACAGATGAAAAATTCCATATGGCAGCTCTGGAAAGTAACATACTTGACAAATAGCTCCCAGTGCAATTTAAGGGCAGGAAACACATGCCTCTAATTCATGCCACACATTTGTGCCAGATCAGTCCTCCTATAGACAGTTCTGGGTACAATAGGCCCTTGCTCAAAACACCTTCATCATTTCCTACTGCATACAGAACTGTGTAATGTATCATTGTGTCCCATGATTCCTTTCTTTCTCTCTCTCTCTCTCTCTTTTTTTTGAGACAGAGTCTTATGTCACCCTTGGTAGAGTGCTGTGGCAACACAGCTTGCAGAAACCTCAAACTCTTGGGCTTAAGCAATTCTCTTGCCTCAGCCTCCCAAGTAGCTGGGAGTACAGGCACTCACCACAATGCCCAGCTATTATTATTATTTTGTTGTCATTATTGGTTAGCTAAGCCTGGGCCAGGTTTGAACCCTCAAACCCTGGTATATGTGGCTGGTGCCCTAACCACTGAGCTATGGGCACCAAGCCCATGATTCCTTTCTTAATTATGTATTTTAAGATAATAAAAGAGAACTTTTCCAATCAAATAGATTGCAAAAAAAGAAATATATTTAAAAGATTCAGGGGTATCCGTGAGACCTAGAACAGTAAGTATAGTCAGGCTTTAGAAAGCTGCACTGAGAAAAAGGTATCATAAAGAACCAAAATATTTCTTGTTTATTTTTAACTATAATACCATAAAAGTCACCATTTCAAAGTGTATAGTTCAGTGGCATTTAGTGTATTCATAGGATTGTGCAACCACCATCATATTACAACATTCTTATCCCTCAAACAGGAGCTAATTAGGATGAATACAGACATTCATTAATTGGGATGGTACAGACATAAATCTTTTCTCATCCTTTCATTTTTTTTTTTTTTTTGGATAGAGATAGTCTCATTTTATAACCCTCAGTAGAGTGCATCACACAACTCACAGCAACACAACTCACAGCAACCTCCAGCTTCTGGGCCTAGGCCAATTCTCTTGCCTCAGCTTTCCCAGTAGCTGGGACTACAGGTGCCCACACAACACCCGACTATTTTTTTGTTGCAGTTTGGCCAGGGCCGGGTTTGAACTCACCACCCTCAGTATGTGGACCCAGTGCCCTACCTACTGAGCACAGGTGCTGCTGCCTCCTTCATCCTTTTATTTTTTAACCTATTCGTGTATTTGAATCTATAGTGTATCTCTTCTCTATATTTTATAGCATGTAGTTGGAGTTTATCTCTTATTTTCTCTGCCAATCTGTCTTTTAAATGAAGTACTTCATTAATTTACATCAAAAGAATTACCAATAAGATAAGGTTTACTATGCCATTTTATAATTTCTTTCCTATACATCTTATTTTTTTTGTTTCTTCATTACCCTATCATTGCCTCCTTTTACTTAAATAAATATTTTATGTAATAGTAACCATTTTAATGTCCTTGTCATTTCTTTTACTATACATTTTTCAAGTATAGTTTTAGTGGAGATTGCTCAGTTCATTTGGGGGTTAATCTTAATATTTTAATATATTTCATTTTCATTTGGGTAAATATCTGTTTAACTCCAATATTACATAAAAAGTACATTGATATCGATCTGGCCTCCTTCTCCTATTAGTTGTCACAAAACCTATCTTTATACATTATTTTCATCAACTTGGACTTATAGTTAATAAAGTATGCATTTGTCTTTTAAATCCAAGAGGAAAAATGGAGTCATAAACAAAAATATGTTTATATTGTATTTCATATTTACCTATGTGATATTTTTTACTGATGTTCTTTATTTCTTTGGGTGTATTCAGGTTACTGTTTATTCTTCTTTCATTTTGGAACAAATAATTCCTTTTAATATTTCTTATGAAGCAGGTTGGCTAGCAATAAAGTCTCTTAGTTATTGTGTATCTGGGTCTCCTTAATTTCTTCATTTTTGTTGGATAGGTTTGCTGGATACAGAATAATCAGTTGACAGGTTTTACTTGTTTGTTTGCTTCCTTACAGCCACATTAGTAAATCAACTACTCTCCTGCAGCCATCTGGTTCCTGCAGTTTTCACTGACATCTTTTCCAAACTAATACTGGTTGATTTTTGTTTTTAATTGTTCTTTCTGTGTTCTCTTTATTCTGATTTTTTTCTAACATGCACTGCATCAATTTAGACCTAACACAAAATGTGGAATTCCTGAATTTGTACATATTCATACGAAAAATATGTGTTCAAAGCAATGTAAGGCCTCTTCTCAGTTCTAAAAATATTAGGGTAGCTAGCATCAGAGATTTCCATCAGAATATAAAGTTGCTAGTCAGGGAGGGGCAAGATATTCAACTAGAAGCAGCTCTTATTGAACTGTACTGGCTTGAAGGAGGAAGGTTGGACTGGAGCGAACTCCCAGCAAATGAAATTGGGAAGTAGATCATAGGGAGAGGATATAGGCATTCAGCAATCCCACTGAGAGGAACAGTGAGGACAAAGATGAGAAAGAGGAAGAAAAAGGGAGAGGACAGTCACTAAGTGAATCACAGTTGGAAGAGGCCTGAGCCAAACAGATGGGTAAGGGGGAACCCTGTCCCCACCTGAGGGGGTCTCCACAATCAGGAAACTATAGGATTTATCACCATGTAGAATAGTGCCACAAGGAACCAGAAGCCCAGTTTTCCTGCACCCAGGAGTTACCTCTGCTGAATACCCCTCCTGCCTGGCTAAATAGAAACAAATTTTGGTTCCAGCTAGCTTGTAGCCCCAGCCCATTCCCCACTTTTCTTTGGCAACAGGATAGAAAGCCTCTTTGAGGCCCACTACACTGTGTGCAGGACTGTTGGGAGCACGAGCCTGCCTCAGACAGCTTGGCTGCCTCCCCACCAGGTGCTAGAGTAGTAAAGGGAGTCTGGACCCTGTCTCACCCCCTCAAAGTAAGTGTTGTGGAGGCCAGCTTCTCTCTCACTGGCATCCTATGTGAACAACTGCTTGTAGAGTGGGCAGGGCATAGGAGCAGAGAAGGGAGATGAGCATGGCCTCTCCACCACATCTGAGAGGGAAACATGGGCCTCTGCACTTTGTGGTCCTGAGGTCTCAGGTGATCCTGTGTTGGGAAAATGTGAAAAGCAGATGGTGATCTGGGGATCATCCTCCCCAGACTACAGTAGGAAACCCCTGCTTTTTAAATCTGTTGGTGGGATGGCCCTTTGGCTGTGCCTGGATTATACCTGGATGGTTCTTACTCTACCTTCTGGGATAGTTTAGCCTGCCATCTCTTCTATGACCCCTGCCTAGGAGCTTCACCTGAAATCCTATTCCAAGCCCCACCCCTTCCAACTTAGAGGAAGGAAGACTTGTCCCCAGGAACTCCAGTTCCATGTATCCCTCAAAGGCAGCTTTGGCAGACTATAAGCTGGAATGGCCACATGAGAAAGCAGTGGCTCATTTAAATGGTTAGTGGTGAAAGGGATGGAGAGCTCTATGTCCTGCAGCCTTTGGTTCTGATTCTAGCCTGCCAATTTCAGTATCTAAACATCCTTAAAACAGCACCATCATACTTTGAAGGACTCAAAAAAATAGTTCTTTGATTCATATGGAACCAGAAAAAAACTCAAATCACCAATTGTATTCTTTGAAATAAAAATAAATCTGGAGATATCATGTTACCAAACTTCAGGTTATAATGCAAGTCTATATGATCAAAATACAATGGTACTAGCACAGAAATAGAGAAATATGGAACAGAATAGGGAATCAAGACATAATACCAGCCACATATCACCATCTGATCTTCAATAAATAAACAAAATCACACACTGGGAAAAAGAATCCTTATTTAATAATTGGTGCTAGCCACATATAAAAGACTAAAACTGGATCCATACCTCTCTCCACTTACAAAAATTGACTCACACTGGATAAAACATTTAAACCTAAGACATGAAATTATAAAACCCCTAAAGGAATGTGTATTAAAAATTCTTCATGATACCAGCCTTAGGAAAGAATCAATAAAGAAAACCCCATTAGCAATTGCAGCAACAACAAAAATAAATAAATTAAACCTGATCAAGTTAAAAACCTGATTGTGTCCTGCACAGCTAAGGACACAATCAGCAAAGCAAACAGACAACTTTCAGAATGGGAGAAGATATTTGTATGTTATGAATTGGACAAAGAGCTAGTGACCAGAATATAGAATGACCTCAATTTTCCTTGTCCCTGTACATGAGTGTTGAAGTGACCTTGGCTCCTGGAGTTCATCACTGTCTTACTGTGCCCTCCCAGTGATGTTTCTGGGCTTACAATCCAGTTAAGAGGTGGCTGGCGTTCCTTCACTCTGATCTTACTGAGAGAAGCTTGTGATGAGATAGGCCATCTTCTTGGACACCCAGTTATTTGGAATTTTAATAACTTAAAAGTAACAGGAAAGCTTGTAGGTTTATAATTATGTGATATACTATCTGGTTTCAACTCTAACTCCCCAAATATTTGGCCCTTGCATCTTTTCCTCTGTCTGAATCAATTTTGTGACTCATCTAGATGATTGAGAAAAAGCAACTTATGTTATAATTGAATTGCCAATGCAGTGTTATTAACAAGTGGAACCTTTAAGTTATGAGGGTTCTGCCCACATTAATGGATTAATGCTATTATCAAGATAGTAGTAGTTTCCTCTTTCCCATGCCTATGATTTCTCCCTTTTTAATGCCTTCCTCCAAAAGATGACCCTCACCAGATGCCACTGTCATGCTCTTGGACTTTCCAGCCTCCAAAGACATCAGATAAATAAATCTTTTTTCTTCATAAATTACCCAGCACTTGGTATTATGTTATAAGAATTAAGACATATACTAACGAACATGGTATTTTATTATTTCAGATGTAAATACTCCTATGGGACTTATAAGAATTTGAACACCATATATCACATCCAGAATGATTTTTTTTCTCCTTTTACTTAAGTTTGATAGGTTTTTCTTTTTTAACACAGAGATAAGACAAAAACTTCAAAAAAATCCTTGGTACAGCTGATTTGTATTCAAAAGTGAATCATCCAAAATCCATTACATTGACTTTTAATCAAAAACCAGATATGATGGGAACTCTTTTTGCTACAGGGGACATTTCTTTCTAAATGGACCATCCCAACCATAGTAATATGGATTCATAAAGGAACAGTACTTCATACACTAAGTTTTGTTACATGAAGGATTAACTCATTTTATTCTACATCAAATCTTCCAGGTAGGCAGAGCAGCCTTTCTAGTCCTTTTTTTTTTTTTTAATATAAAGACACTGAAATATAAGTTTGCTTAATCTTTCTGGGTCACACACTAACTATTAGAAATAATTTCTTTTGAGAATAAGTTTGAAAATAATTTTCACTTTATCAATAGTGACTATAGGGCAGGGACAGGGCCTTAGTATAAGAAAACCAGGACACCAACTTTAGTTAGCACTCATTTATTTGAACCATGAATAATAATCTTTGAATAAAGAAATGCACATCAATTCTACAGCCCAAGCCCCAGTTCCCATCATCATTAAAGATGATGACAATGATGCTAATAATGTAAAATGTAATCATGGTGATGGTAAAGATGGAGTTAATAATTATCAGAACTTAGTATAGGTCTGAGGTTGTTGTAGATGCTTAGACTGAATGAATCTTTTAAATCTCCACAGAGAAACTAACTTCTAACTTCTCACTAGAAGTTAGTTGCATCAGTCTGGATCTAATCAGAAGACAGAAACAATACAGTAATTTGAATAGAGAAAGTCTAATATAAAGAATTGAAAGACTATTTTAGGATGATAAAGATATAAAGGAACTTCAAAGGGTGATGGGGCTCAGGGGGTGCCTAAGAAAATGTACTTGGAAGGGATGCTGTCCTCAATATGGGAGTTCAGATCTCTTTTGATGAGGTGTGGTTGCAGCTCAAAGTATAGTAGAAAAGTTTCTTGAGTTGCCCAGGCCAGGGGTGAACACAGTAATAGGGCAGAAGCAAGAAACTCTCCATGGCTCACGTGAGTATAGTTGGTTAGCAGATATGCAGAACAAGTCCTGTTGAGGCAACTCAGTCATGTGATTTTGGATCCAGTGTCCATCTGATGAGAGTTGTGGGAAACACCCTCAATGCACAGATGTGCTGAGGCTATGGAAGAGATTCCAAGGGAGTTGGAGGGCCTGCTGATACACAGACTTAACTACATCACTTCTCATGACTAGTAGCTGAAGTGAAGTGATTACCAGCCCAGGTCAAGACTGTGTGGGCATAAGAACTAGCCTGCTCTAGGCTGTGGCTGGGGCAGAGCAACACGGGATGCTCCTCAGTGCTGATTTTGCAGTAGCCTCAAGAAAGAGCAAAATCTCAGCATCCCATAAACAGAAAGGGAATCCCCTTTCCTCCACCATGTCCCTGAAACACTACCTGCAGACAGTTTCACATTGTGCTAATTGTAAAGGGAAAATTCTTAGGTCCAGTCCATTACATCACAGAAGGTATTGAAGGGTGACTTTCTAGCTAAGATTCAATACATTAATACCTGAACAGTAAGAATGCTATTTTTTTCCATTTTAAAGATGAGAAACAGGTTTTGAAGAACTAATTATCTTGTTCAAATCATGTACCAAGTAGGTAGAGGAGCTTACATATTCAGCTAGTTATTTTTATCTTAAGGCAATGTTACAGATGCTTCATATGATAGATGCACTGTGGTGGGGACTTACCAAAATCTGTTCTCACTTTTTTCCTGGGTAGGAACTCTTATTTCCACCATGTCAACTCCCAACCTTGCTACAAAATATAGCCATATGTTCACGTTATCTCCAGTAGAAAGTGAGAGGAACTGATGTCAGTTATACTCCCCACTCCCTTCCATTAGCATGATGGCTGGAAAGATAATAACCAGAGCATCTTGGAAGCAAACATGTTGGAGATGGCAACACCCAGTATCAGCCCAACCTCCAGCATTACTCTGAATATGGGCAGAGCTGCCCACAAGAGAGAAACATACCTCTGTTCTTTTAGTCAGTTTTAAAAAGTAGATTACATCCATAAATAAATTAGTATATATATATATATATATATATATATAGAGAGAGAGAGAGAGAGAGAGAACGCACACGTGAGAGAGAGAGAGAATATCAGAATATATAGAAAGTTATTTTATTTCTTGACACATATGTATTGCACATTAAATTTTTGTTGTTAAAGGAGAAATGAAAAATGTTGAATTTTGATTAAAATTGATAAAACATCAGAGATCTTCCTACTTCATGTAAAATAATGTTTGTGACAATTCTAAAACTCATTTCATCTTGAATTTTTTTAAACTTTTTTCTTCTCTTTGCTTGCTATGAATTAAGTGCAATCTTCTTAATTATTCTTCTCTTCTTTCAGTTGCACTGTCTCGCTATACAAATGTTCTTTGTGTAGCTCCATAGAGTTTTGTCTGGCATTGATCTTCAGTTGCTTAGAATATCTCTCCATAAGGACTGACACTAGATGACTTAAAGCTCTTCACAGGTAGATATACTGGAAAATAGCATGAGGTCATGGAATTATTAGGAATTTAGAGTCAGAGGACCCATGCTCAAAGCTTAATCCTATCATTCTCTGTCTCTATATTTTGGAGCAAGTTCTCTATTATCTCTGAAGTTCTAGGTCCCCTAGTCAATGAAATTAGGAATATATATCCTTTCTGAGGAGTTTTAAGATTATAAAGATTACAAGTATGAATGATATGCCAATGTTGGTTCTTGTTATTGTGACAGCATAGCGAGTGCTCACTGAACATTTGATGAATTGAAATGGAATAATTGGTAGCTGTTTATTGAGTCTGATCATTATGGTAGCCACAAGATTTCCCAGGAAGCTGCTTTGTCTTTTAGATCTAGTACATTGAAGAAATGATTTAATAAATACACTAGAAGCCTGAGTTAAAGTCATTGTCTAAACATGTCCAACTACTATCAGAGAATGTATTCAAAAATGGAGGAGAAAAAAAAAAAAACTATGGTGAGGTGGGAAATGGTACAAAAGGATGAACATGTAGGTTTAATTTTTAGAAAAAAACACCCAAGCTTAAATGAATTTGGTTCAGAATTTATGCTGTCAGGCACATCCAGGAAGGGACAAGGAAGATCTCATGCCAGTATCATTCTGACTGAATTTATAAGATGTTTACATTTAAAACGGCTGGTTAATAGGAATATAAATAATAGATGCCTTGAATGTCACCTTTCATGTGTTTCTACAGGAAATTTTGATGTCACTTTAAAATCCTACAACAGAAAATAAGACAAAAATTGTTGTTTAAGGCTTAGTACCCTCCTTACTCCAGTGGACTAGGGCATAGAAATGTGGCATAGGCCTTTCCCTTTCATTGGTTTATTTGGGCTAAGTATGCTAGGGCTTAATGGGGATCGTTTTATTCCAGGAAAAAATAAATCATTTAAGGTAGCTCCAGAGACAAAGGAGTGGAGACAAGTATGCAGAGCAATCTTATGAAAATCCAGACAAAACTGCATGACCAGGCCCTGCGAAGGTCTGGGACTCAGACGCTGGTGACAGATTCTTCCTTCATCCTCCTCTGCTGCTCTCATGGCCTCTCTGACCCAGCATGGTTTTTCTCATCTGTTTCTCATTTTGCCTTAGTCCTTCCCTATTTTTCACCAACCATTCAAGATTTAGCTGAATATTTATCTTGCATGTGGATGGACTGGTCCACCCAGTGCCAGTGTTCATTGCTAATCCTCAACTTTCCTGTGTCTCTTACTTCAAGTTCCTGAGACAGAATCCGTTTTTCACAAGTTTATTTTGTTAATCCAGTACATACAAGTCACTGATTTGATAAACCATGGTTAGAGAGGTGAATTAAATTATTTATTGCCCACTCAGATGGAGCTCTTGGTAGAACTCATTTTCTGAGACTAGACTTAGAAGGGCCCAGTACCCTCAATGTGGCTATAAGTCATGATGGAAATACACTGAGCAGGAGGGATGTGTTTGGTGCCAGTTCTGTAAATTCTACCATTTTGTTATAGGACCTTCCACTATCTCAGCTTTAAGTGCCTGGGTTATGAGTGAGACTGGCTAGACTCCTCAATAACCGTTAGTATCTCTTCTAGCTCTAAATCATTTGACTCGACTATAAGAATAAATTAGTTTCATATAAATAACAGGACTGAATCTAACCACTGAGTCATGAATTGATTTGTCTTGGTGACACCGGATAGTACAAATGACCCCTTAATAGGTTTGACAATAAGTTTAATAAATACTTAGTACACTTACATGGCTGGGCCATCTATGTAGAAGAGAGATCTATTTAGACTTAAGGGTATAGTTTATTATTTATGATTTTCATTTGTTGTTTGAACAGAACAATCTTTCCTTGTGAATAATCTCACTTTTAATTAGACAATATTTTATTCTATCCTGATCTATAGCTACTAAAGAATTATAAAACAATGAATAGAAAGAAAATGTACCTTTTCCAATTCATACTAAAAGTGTATTGAACATATACACAACACAATTTATAAGGCAGGCCTAATTAATGAATGTAAAACTATGGCTATTGAAAACCCAACTTTATTTTACTGATGCACATCTGTGCATGTATGCACAAGCACATACACAAAGCCCTTACATTGTGACTTTAAAAATTCCAATAAAAATCAAATACTAAAGAAAATATTCTCTGACCACAATTTCATAGAATAAAAAAGGGAAGAAAGAGAAAAAATTCTTTAACCAAAAAGCTTTAAAATATCTTCAATAACTATATTTGGTCAAAGAGGAACTAATATCAAAATTTTAGAGTATCCAGAAGTAAGTATGTAATTAATTAGAAAGGCTGCATATTGAAATACACACCAATTCAAATATAACAATGTAAAGAAGAAAGAAGAAGAAACATTGCTTAAACATTCACATTTTTAAAAGAGGAATGAAAATACATCAATTGAGTATTTCATTTAAAATGTTAGACAGGTAATTAATTCAATCCCAAGGAAGACATAAACATGAATTAAATAGAAAGGATAAATAAGCAAGTGCTTATCAAAGAAATGACTAAATAATACAACTAACTGTATACAAAAAAAACTCAGATAAAGTACACAGACACACAAAAAGAAATTATGTGAAGATAACAGATAGAGATAAAAAAGAAATTTAAAATATATATTTTACAGGCTGCTTTCCTCAACCAAATCATGCCTGATATAGAAGAGCTATATGACACAAATAATTTTCCAGGAAAATTGTTTCTTGGAAAATATATAATCCATAAAAATTACTCCAGGTAGACCCCAAAAGAAAAACAGTTTAGCTCCAACATGCAAACAGCTTGAAAACCATCCTTCCTATCCTTACAGCAACAATAAAAATAGTTGAAAAATTAAAAATCCATGCCTTCCTTTACATTCATTGGAGAACTGAAATCAGTTTATCTGATAGAGCCAATAACTGGTATGAACACTTACATAGTAGTTTTGATGAAATTTTGGAGCCTGAATGAAAATAAGTTAAGAAGTAAGAACTAACGGGGACCACTCCTGAGTAGAAATAGTGGACAACGTAAGAGAAGAAGTGAAAAGTCTAATAAAAAATCTCAGAAATCAAACATACTGTTAAAAAATTAAGAATGCCTATGATGGGCCCATGAAGCTTAGAACATGAAAAACCATTACTACTACTACTATTACTAATAATGATAAAATAAAATAGTGAGCTTGAAGAAATGTCAATAGAAACATCCAAGAGAAAAAACAATGAAAACATAAAGAACAAAACCTCCAAGAACTGTAGGAAATTACAAATGAAATAAAAAAGCATAATAAGAATATTAGGGGAAAAAAGAAAGAGAAAGGAGCAGAAGAAATATCTGAAGCAATGGTATCTCAGGGCTTCCCCAAATTAGCAGAAAACATATAGCAGAATACAAAGCAACAAACTCTACACCTACGACTATCACGCCTAAACTATAGAAAACTAAAGACAAAGAGAAAACTTTAAAAGAAGTCACTGAGAATTAAGAAAACTTAAACTTAACTATAATAGGAATAAGGATAAGAATTATATTAGACTTATCATCTGAAACAATGAAATCTAGAAGAGTTGAGTGAAACATTTAAAGTGTTGAATTATAACAAACAAACAAACAAACAAAAAAAAAAAATAGCTGGGTGCCGGAGCTCACACCTGTAATCTTAGCACTCTGGAAAGCAGAGGAGGGTGAAATGCTTGAGCTCAGGAGTTGGAAATCAGGCTGAGCAAAAGACTCTCTATTTCTAAAAGTAGCTGGACATTGTGGTAGATGCCTGTATTCACAGATACTTGGGAGGCTAAAGCAAGAGAATCACTTGAGCCCAAGAGTTTTGGGTTGCTACGAGCTATGATGCCATGACACTCTACCCAGGGTGACAAAGTGGTACAGTGTCAAAAACAAACAAACAAAAAAAACCTAACAAACAAGAATTCTATAGCCACTGATATTATCCTTCAAAAACGAGGAGTAATAAAACCTTTCTCAAATAAAATATGATGGACTCTGTCACCAGTATGTATGCATTGGAGAATGTAAAAATCTCTTCAAAGAGAAGGAAAATGATATTGGTTAGAAACATGGATGTAAGTAAACAAAGAGCATTAGGGAGGTAATAAATGAAAGTAAAATTAAATATTTTCTTTTTCTCATTCCTTGTTGATTTACTAGATACCTATTCAAGCAATTATAGCAACAGTATATTGGGTGATGATAGCATATGGATAAGTGAAACAAAAAAAAGTGATGTTATAAGGTATGGGAGGGAATAATTCGGAACTGCTTGACCCATGAAGAAGTATGGTATTATTTTAAACAGATTTAGCTTCATTGTAAATGTATATTGCAATTCTAGGGAAACTAATAAAAAATAGAAAAAATTGAAAATTATATGTTTATGAAAGGATAGAAAATTGAATTATATAAATACACAGTTAAAGTAAGAGAATACAAAACTAGAAAACAAATGTAGCCAATAGAAAAACCTACAAACAAAACAGACATTCATCTAATTATTATGTATTTATAGTGCTATAAATGTGAATGTTCTAAATAAAGCAATTAAAAGTGAAAAACTAACAGAGTGAATTAAAAAAATTAAGAACTATATTTAAATTATATTTAAAAAGCTGTAAATATAAAAACAGAGACAGATTAAACATAAGCAGAAAGAGAAAGATGTGCAGTGCTAACACTAATCAAAAGAAAGCATAATTTAGAACAAGGGCAATTATTAGGAGTAAGGAGGAGCAATATTTAAAGGAGTTTAATAAGATAAAGGGGTTAATTCTGCAAGAATATAAAATAATTCTTGTAAGTATGTACCTAAAGATAGAGTATCAAAATAAGTATGGTAAAAACTGATACAACTACAAGGAAAAGTAGACAAATCTACAATTATAGTTGGAGACTTCAACATGCCTCTATCAGTAATGACACATCTAGCAGGCAGGTAGACAATCATTAAGAATACAGTTGAACCAACAATGCCATCAGTCAGATGGATATAATTAACATTCATTGAATATTTCACTCAATAACAACAGAATATACATTCTTCTCAACTCAAATAAAATATTCATCAGGTAGATCATATGCTGGACCTTAAAATTCAGATCAAATATATTTAAAGAATAAGAATTGTACAAAGTTTTCACCCAGACCAGAAAAAAATCATAAAAGCAAAGCAATAACACAACACTGTCTGGAAAACCTAAAAATATTTGGAATTAAAAAAAAAAAAAACACCCATTGTAGGAAACTAGAGAAGAAAGGACAGCTTTGTACTAAAGAACACAAAGAAAGGAAAAAGTAAAAATTAGAACAGAAATCCATAAAATTCAAAATAAGAGATCAATGAGAAAATAAATAAATGTAAAACTTGATTCACTGGAAAAATCAATGAAATTGCTATTTCTATAGCCAGGATAACTAACACAAAAGAGATAAAACACAAATTGCTAATATCAGAAATCGAGATCATTATTACTGATCCAATGCCCATTAAAATGATAATAAAATAATGCTACAAGCAACTCTGTGTGCACAGTTTTAATAAGTAATATTTACCAATTCCTGCAAAGATATAACCCATTAAGTTTGTATGTTAAGGACATAACTACTTCACACAAATAAATAATCTAACGTGAGACATATAATTAATATACATAGATAATCTAATTGATCAATATATAGTAAAGAAATTGAATCAATAATTAAATACCCTTTTCACAAAGAACACATAGATCATTTCATTGGAAAAGTCTATAAAATATTTAAGGAAAAATTTTTATATTATTCTGTATATACTCACCTGGAAATTGGGAGCAGAGAGTACACTTCCTATCTCATTCTATAAGGCCAGCATTATCCTATTAGCAAAACCAGACAAAGACATTACATGAAAGAAAAAATTATAGGAACTATCCCCTTTGTTATAGATGCAAAAATCCTTAATAAATATTTAGCCAATCCAATCTAACAATGTATATTTAAAAATTATATGTCAGGAAAAGTGTGATTTATTCCAGATATGCAAAACTGGATCAAGATAATAAAATTAATATATTTTATCACATTACAAGGCTAAAGAAGAAAAGTCATATAATCATATTAACAAATATAAAGAATTTGTTTAACCTGAACTCTCATTTATGATGAAAACTCACAGAAAACTTGGAGTCAAGGGAAACTTCCTTACCTTGATAAAGAACATCTACAGAAAACCTACACCTAGCTGGACACAGTGGCTCATACTCATAATCCTAGCACTTTGGAAGGCTGAGGCAGGAGGATCACTTCAACCCAGAAGTTTGAGGTTTCAGTGAGCCTACTGCACAGTACCCTGAACAAGAGAGTGAAATGCTGTCTCAACAATAATGACAACAAACAAACAAAAATCTACTGCTAACTTCATACAGATTAGCTGCATGAAGCTAATGTAAATTCATATGATATGCTAATATAATTCATATAAGCTCATATAAATTCATTCAAGTTATTTTCCCCTAAAGTTAAGAACAAAACAGAATGCCCTCTCTCAGCATTTCTATTTAACATTGTACTGCAAATTCCAACTAATGTGGTAACATAAGTAAAGTAAATACATGGTATCTAGATTGAGAAAGAAGAAATAAACCTGTCTCTGTTTAAGGATGATATGATTTTATATGCAGAAAAATTCAAAATTAACAAAACAAATTCTTCTGGAACTAATAAATAATTACAGGATGATTGCAGGATACAGGGTTAATATAGGGAGTTAATTACCTTGCAATATAATAGCCATATTATACTGTTAGAGTGTGTAATATGAAAAAATCAATCAATATTATTACATCAGCAGCAATAATTGAAATGCTTAGTATAAATCTTGCAAAATATATATACAGAATGCATATGAGAAAAATTATAAAAATATGATAAAGATAAAAGAATATATGAATATTCTATGATATTTTATGTTCAGTGATAGAAAGATTCAATGTAAGGAAGATGCAACTTCTTCCCAACTCAATCCCAGTTGAAATCCCACCAAGTTATTTTATTAATCAACAAACTGATTATTAAGTTTTTATATGAATGCAAAGACACACAAAAAATGACACAGAATTGCCAACACAATACTAAAGAAGAGCAGTAAATTTGAATAATTCTCCTTACCCAATTTGACAATTTACAAAGCTACAAAAAGATAATAGGCGTGGCAAAAAGGCAAATATATCACTGGAGCAGAATAAAGTGCCAAAGAAATGGACCCAGGAAACTGATCCATGTGGTGTTGATCCAACCTACTTGATCCACCAAGTAGGTTAAGAAAATTCAACAGATAATATTCCATGGTGTACATATTCTTCTTAGCAAAGTATCTCAAGAATGGAAGAAAAAGTATCCAATGTACTCAGTCCTATTATGAAACTAATTTATAGCTTTCTTATGAAAGCTATTACCCAGTTATAGCCCAAGAATATGGGGAAAGGAGAAAGGGTGGGGTGGGGAGGGAGGAGGCTGGATGGAGGGAGGGTAATTGGTGGGACCACACCTACAGTGCATCTTACAAGGGTACATGTGAAACTTACAAAATGTAGAATATAAATGTCTTAACACAATAACTAAGAAAATACCATGAAGGCTATGTTAATCAGTTTGATGAAAATATTTCAAATTGTATATAAAACTAGCACATTGTACCCCATGACTGCATTAATGTACACAGCGATGACTTAATTAAAAAAAAAAAAAAAGAAAGAGTTTAATGGAGATAGGATAGTCTTATGAACAGTTGAAAATGGAAGAAAGAAAGAGAAGAAGAAAGGAAGGAAGGAAGTTCACAGGGAAGGAAGGAGAATAGAAGGGTGGGAAGGAAGAAAGAAGAGAAAAAGGAAGACCAACAGACACACACCATATATCTTTCACAAAAATTCAAAAAAGTATAAACAATAAAACTATAAAATATTGAGAAGATAATACAAGAGAAATCTACATGACCTTAGGTTTGGTGATGAATTTCTAGATATGATGCTAAAAACATGGTTTATAGGCTCGGCATCTGTGGCTCAAGTGGCTAAGGCTCCAGCCACATACATCTAAGGTGGTGGGTTCAAATCCAGCCTGGGATTGCCAAAACAATAATGATGTCTGCAACCAAAAAAAAAAAAAAAAAAAAATAGCTGGGCTTTCTGGCAGACGTCTATGGTCCCAGCTACTTGGGAGGCTGAGGCAGGAGACCCGCTTGAGCCCAGGAGTTGGAGATTGCTGTGAGCTGTGATGCCATTGCACTCTACCCAGGGGGATAGCGTGAGGTTCTGTCTCAAAAAAAAAAACAACAACATGGTTTATAAAAGATAAATAATGTTAATTTAGACTTCATTAAAATTAAAAACATCTGCCCTAAAATAACACTGCTAAGAGAACAAAAAGTCAAACCACTGTTTGGGAGAAAAAAAATATTGAATATATATATTCAAAAAATATATCTGAAAATAGAATGGTATAGAAAATAAAGAACTCTTAACATCAAAAATTTAAAAAAAAATTTTAAACAGGGAAAATATCTGAAGAATTATCCCGCTAAAGAAGATCTGCACATTTCAAGTATATGAAAAGATACTTATCCAATGACCTCAAGGAATTGCAACTGAAACAACAATAAGATACAACTATAAAAGAACTAAAATCCAGTATAACTGACGATACCAAATGCTGGTGAAGATACAGAGGAATAACAACTCATTCATTGGCTTGGTACCCAAGCTTAGTGGTCAGGGCACCAGCCACATACACCAGGGCTGGCTGGTTGGAACCTGGACTGAGCCTGCCAGACAACAATGACAACTACAACAAAAAAAATCAGAGTGTGTGGCAGTAGCCGGTAGTCTCAGCTGCTGGGGAGGCTATGGCAAGAGAATCATTTAAGCCCAAGAGTTTGAAGTTGCTGTGAGCTGTGAAGCCACAGCACACTGCCAAGAGCAATATAGTGAGACTGTCTCAAAAACAAAACAAACAAACAAAAAAACTCATTGCTGGTGGAAAGCAAAATGGTACAGCTGTTTTGGAAGGTAGTTTGAGAGTATCTCAGGAACCTAAAGAGAGTCTGATCATGGGATGCAGCAATCATACTCCTTGGTATTTATCCCAGTTATTTACATCAATGCAAAACTTGCACATGAACTTTCATAGTAGTTTTACTCACAGTTGCAAAATACTGCAAACAACCAAGATGTCCTTCAATAGGTAAGTTGATAAGACTATAGTGGATTTTTACAATGAGCTATTTATTCAGCAGTATAAAGAAATGTGTTGTCAAATCATGAAAAGACAGAAGAAACCTATATGCATATTAATAAGTGAATGAAACTGGTGAAAAGGCCACATATTGTATTATTCCAACAGCATGGCATTCTGGAAGGAGCAAAACTATAGAGGTGGTAAAAAATGCAATGGTTGCATAGACCATAGACTCGTTAGCAAAATACAGCAGAGATACACTCACTTGTGATATACTCATGACCCTGAAACATGACCAGGGGATCATGGTGCCATCTCTAAGATGCTTTAAACACACTCATCACAGCCTGTGATTTTCCCCATATGGCAGTGATTTCTAGGAATCTTTACTGATTGCTGCCCACTACTTTTCTAGTGGTATAATTAAACAATTATTAGAAAATTAACTTATTCTTAATTTTAAAGGTTATAATTCAGTCATGATTTAAGCTGTGAAAGGGCACTTAGATATGATCCACATTTGTATCAGCTATGAATTTTACTGGAAAATATTATTTTAAACCCTGGGAAAAGTCTGGTAAAGGAGTATGAGAGTAGGAGAGGAAAAGAGAGGCTGCCCAGCCAAAGAGGCAGCCTTAATTAAGATTAATGCAGAATTAATCATCAGAAGGGAAAACTGGAGTATAAATTGGCCTGAGTGATACCCTGGCCTGGGGTAGAGGATCTAAGCACTCATGTACCCCACCCCCAGTTAGTCTTTGGATAAGGGCAACCCTGGGAAGGGAATTCTCCTCTTTCCAGTTCCCTGCAGATTCTGGACTCAGTGACTCCAGCAATTTCCAAAGAAGAACCACAGGAGCTGGAACTTAACAGAAATGACCCTGAAGAAGGGGCCTGGGCAGGAGGGGTTCAATCAGGCTTGGACACTGTGTGAACCAGCAACCCCCTCAGTCCTAGTAATAGTTGGCAGCCAAGTTCAACCCTTGAAGGTCTACGCCTCCACTCTCAAGTTTACTTTCAGGCCTGTGGTGTAAGGAGGGGGATGTCCAGAGGAGGAGGGGGTCCTGGCACTGGGAAGAAACATAGGCTGTGTCTAACAGATGCCCCGGGCTGGTGTGTACCCCTGTGGGGAGATGAGAAGCCAGGGGTCAGAGAGTGTGGGGTGCTTAACATCTCTACTCTGCTGATCTTGGCCTGGTGAGTTTTCACTCTTCCCAATAAAGCCAGGTTAATCCATGCTCTGTGACAGTCTGATAGTGAGTCATTTTTCCTGCCCCTTTAATGACAAATGGTAGTCCTGGAGGAACCCACTCGATAGAACATCTGCTAAGCTTTCCCTGAGAGCTCTGTCATCAGATACTGAGTGATATTGTCTCTGTTTCTTTCATCCTTCATCTGGATATGAACTGCTTCTCTTGCTAGCATCTGGTGGCCTGTAGCCATCTTCCTATGATAGATAGCTGGGTAGTACAGATTCTGACCACAGATCTTCATGGGGAGTAAGGAGCAGAGCCTCTTGGGTGTATTGATCCACAGCTTTCATCTGAGCCTCTCGGGTGTATTGATCCACAGCCTTCATTTAGAGCCTCTCAGATAAACTGATCCACAGCCTCCATCTAGAGCCTTTCAGGTATACTGATCCACAGTCTCCATCTGGATAGAACTAAAGGTGGAAAGCCCTTGCTTTATTTCTTATTTTTCTTTGAAAATAGTAAAACCTCATAGAAAGAGTTTTCAATTTACTTGGTGGATTGTATTTTGGGTTTTTTTTTTTTTTACCAATATGTGAGTTGATAGAAATAAAAATTCATTTATTCAGTTTATCTAACAATATAAAGTAGAATATTTCATCTCTCTATACCTTTCTGCTATCTGCCATTTATATTTTATTTGGATAAGACAAATATATTAACTAGCAATGTTAATGCTAAAAAATGCTACATTTAGGACTGAGGGTTTAAAAGGGGATTGATTTCATTATACTGTAAAAGAGATAACACTATATTAATGTTGCTATCATCAGTTTTCTTGAACAAGAAAACAATGGCACAGGACACTTTTAGAAAATTTTCTGATAGTGTATTTGAAACTTTAGTCTTTCAAGATTTAATGGAAATAATCTACTTTTTCTCTTTGATCAATCATGGATGACTTAGCCCTTTTTTGTTAAAGTCTTTGAAAATCCTTCAGTGTAATTTCCATTATGTTCTTAATACCTTTAGAAATTAAAGAGATTAAGGGAGAGAGAAAGATGAATTTTCATTCTTCTCTGTATCAAGCATATTAGGTTGTTTGAGAATAGCTTAAGAAAAGTATCATGGAGAGAGGCTACATCGACCAGAGTTAAATAACTTTGCCATAATGTAATCTTCCACAATAGGGCTATTTAAATATTTGTCAGATTACCAGAGTTCTGTATTGGATTTGGTGAAAAATAGAAAGATGTGTAACCCAGTAATAAGATTCACCCCCCTGAAAGACATTTTTACTCCTTTAGGGTTAGGAAAAAAAATATAAGGGCACCATTAGCAGAGGTCTAGGAGATCTCGTCATATTTGTTTTTTAACTTCAAAGCAGGCATCAACTTTGCAAATTTAAAAATACACCAAGTCAAATAGATATTAAACCCTGATTGCATCTATTTAATATTTTTCCTTGATTATTTATTTTAATAAAAAATTCCTCTCCATTGATGTAGAATTATCTTGCACTGAGGTCCTTAGATTTTACACTTTTATTCGGAGTTTATAGTAAACATATTTTCTTATCTGGATACATCACTATATAAGTCATAAAAAAATCTAGATTTTCTGCTATACAACTCTTTTTAGAAAATGACATTTAAAAAATGCTTATGGTTTTTAATCATAATCTAGATTCAATCTAAATTTCTTTGGAGATGAGAAGTAAGAAACAAGAAATAACAAATTCAGGGAAAGATTTTTTAAATCCTAAATTAAAAAGACTTAAAAATATATAACCTTCAGAAATACATCAAATGTTTGTGATGAAGAAACTTTCCTGAACAAATAAATATTTTCCAAAATCACAATGTGTTTTTACCATTAATAAACAATGCCTTTTTACTGTCCAATGTTGCTTTTTGGTTAAAGATTCTACTGTTTAAAAGTGTGGCCTTTCTCTAGTTTAAAATTTAAAATCCAGTTCTACATTGAAGGAGAGATTTTCATTTGTTTTGCATTTGAAAAAATTATACTCTCCTGTGTCTATTTAGAAGTTCCCTCAGTGACTTAATCATAATTGTCTGAAATATTTTTTTACAGAATCTGATCCAGGCTAAATTTGACAATGCTGTGAATTTCAGAATGGTTCTTCTGGATCTAAACAGCTGTCAGACCGAAAATCATTGTCTTTTGAGGCTGTTAGATCAGAAGGTTAGTACTCAAACCCTTAACTTCGCGGACTTTATGACTCAGATAATCCCTATGTGACAAGTAAAGACAGAGGCCAGTAATCTCAACAGGGCTCTTGGTTAGCACTCTTCTGGAACAAAGGATTTTTCTCGCCATTTAGTCTATACAAGGGAAGAGTTAGAAGGGCCCTTAGAATCCATCTTTTCATTCCAAAGGTAAGTTGGCTGAAGCTCAAGCTGAAACAGTGGATTATTTATTCAGTCCCAGAGCTGATTCATTGAAGTTCAAGGGACAGAATTTTCATTTTCTGCCTCCTAGTCCAAGTCCCTTTCCACTTTGCCACAGCAGGGTAAGAGACTTGGTGTGGTGGGTGGCCCATACACAGGCAAAGAGATTAGAATCCAGGGCTTCTCCAAGTGTAGAAGCCCAGAGCTAGAAAAGGTCAAGCAGACACCTCCAGTGTGTCACACTACTTTTCCATGGAAAGTTAAAATAGAAACATGAATTTATTCAAGAAAATGCAACTTTCTGCTGCAGGGACCAAGATAAAAAAAAGATGAGCATAGCTACTGGCCGGGGGCAATGAGTCAGGAAAGGGTATCTGGGTATTCAGGAAAGTCGAGGGTAAGCAGATGGATTCTCGGCTTCTGTCATTATCTCAGGTCATCTGGAAACTTTAAATAACAGAAAAAAGTACAAGCCACAGAAATTCATGCAATGGAAGATCGTAGGCAAATGTAACCGTGCCTATTTCAAATCATGTATATCAGAGTCTTGGCAAGTTTAATAGAAGACAGAGGCGGGGAAAAAGGTACTTTCAAAAGAAAAAAATGACTTTCTCCTAAATCTATGGCTAAAATGGATGTTTTTCAGTCAGAATGACTCTGCTGTACAAAGCACGGCCAAACTATTACCATCTTTAGTGGAGAATTGTGATTAAAAAAAAATCATGAATGCTGATTCTCAAAAAAACAAAAGAACAAAGACAAGCGAAAAGCAGGTTGAAGATGTTAGCAAGTTTGTAAAGGGTCAGAAAGAAAATGACCTTATGATGGACTCCTAAGGATGACCTTATGATGGATTCTGATGTTATAGGTCTGTGTAGGAGAGTTTGTAATGAGTCAGAAAGAAAATGACCTTATGATGGATTCCTCTGATGTTATAGGTCTGTGTAGGAGCTGTAAGGGACTGTGCATAACAAGTCCTATCAATAAATATATCCTATGTTTTCAAATAGCTGAACTTTTGACAAAATGTCTGGCTATTTGGCTATCTTTTCTCCATCACACTGAAATGTGAGATGATGATGCAGACACTTTCACCTTTTTTTAATCTTAATAACCAAATGTATTAATCACCTATGGTGATTGAATCTTCAGTCCCTTCAAGGGTCATGAAAGTGGTTGGTGTTTTGCAAGCCATTGATCGATAGAGCTCATTGATAATTATTTATCTCATATTAATTTGGCCTTTGTCACTACTTTCAATATCACTATGTCCACATTTCAAGGGTAATATTTGGAAGATCTTTCTCCCAAATGATGACGGGAGAGTAGGGGAAATAAATGTCAGAGTAGAAAAATTAAAACCATTAAAATCAAATCCTTTTCCTCATTTGAATCAGTAAATGTGGTAATGAAACAAGCTGCTCTTCTAGTGCAGTAAATTATTGACAATAATCAAAATGCTTGCATCATCTGTCACTTCAGAATTCATAAAACACTCTCCAGTAGAGTGCTTGTTTATTATTCTCTATAATCTGCTACAGTGTGTGGTGTGATATAAAAATGTATCTGGTGGCTGCCCCTGATTCTTGGCATGGAACTCCTAAATCCTTGGAATGTTCTGAGCAGTGGGAGTGTCTCCTGTGATTCATAAGGGTCCCAGCGTGAGCACACATGAATTTATGTGAATAAGACTACTCTGGTAGGCTCAGTGAACAGCTTCAGGATTAGGTTAGCCAGCAGAAAAATCAATCTATGAAAGAGCTGAAAGAGCCTGGGGACTGGAGATTGCCCTATAAAGCTTTTTAAACAACTAGATTCAGAAAGCTTCCAGGTTGGTGAGCACCCTGAGGTGCCGGCAGAGGGATACACCTGGCGCACTGGAGCCCTACGTGGTGACCTGTGCACCTCTTCCATTTGGCTCTTCCTGAACTGTACTCTTTGTAATAAACTGTTCATAGTAAGTAAATAATTTTATTGACTCTATGAGTTGTTCTAGCAAATTATCCAACAGATAATCTAAGGAGAAGGGTCATGAAAATCCCCATAACCGATTGGCCAGAAATGCAGACAGCAATCTGGGCCTTGGGACTGGCATCTGAAGAGGGGGAGGTTTGTGGGGCTAAGTTCTTAGCCTGCAGAGTCTGCACTAATTCTGGGTTATGTGTGTCAAAATTGAATGGAATCGTGGGATGCCCAATTGGTGTCTAGAGAGTTACAAATTGATGGCCATGGAAAAAAGATCCCACAAATTTGGTGTCAGAAGTATTGTGAGTAAAAGCAGTTCAAGTAAATGGGGCAATATTGCCTTTTTTCTATAGATAATAGAAATAAAACTTATAAAGTTGAAGGGATTTAATACAAAGGATAAGGCATGGCAGATCCCCCTCTAACAGACTTCATGCTTTATTCTCAAATTTTGTAATACCCCCTTCATCACTTCTCTGTTATTATACATGGCTTGGTCTCTCCCTGGTCAAGGGGCTTCATATTTGGATGTTAAAACTGCAAAAATCTGACAGGCAGCCAGGAACTAGGATAGACCCGGAGTAACTGGGCAATGCAAGCTATTTTCCTTAGAAACTGGGTTACAGACTCCTCCTCTTGGAAATTGCAGGAAAGCTGCTTGTCACTGTTCATTAAAGCCATTGCCCAAATTTCCTCTAAAGTAACTTCTGTTTTCTTTGGCAGGAAGCTGCTGCAATCATACAACAGCTGATTTTCACAAAAGGATGTTCATCTGTACCACAAACTTATTGCAAGAAAAAAAAATGTGATCTGTGAAACCAGAGACATCACTGGGAGTGGGAAAGGGATGAATGGTGGTGGGAGTGGAGAGAATCAACAAGTTTCATTAAGCAGGAAGTTGTCAAAAGCTTGACAACCTCTCATTAATGACCTTAACGACATCTACCTTCAGATGGCAGATCTAAAAGTTAGCCTGAATTGAAAAATGGTGGTGTGTGAGTGTGTATTTAAAAAGGAGTGTCAGCAATAACAGGAAAAGACTTAGGTTCAAGGTAAACAAAAAAGCAATATGAAATGGTAGCAGGAAATAAGAACACAGACCCAGTGGCTTTCTGTGTGTCAAACTCATGCATTACTGATAGTTACATCATGAGGTAGACTTATCTTACTGTAGCAATTTAGTGGGAAATGGAACTTCAAGTCTGTGGGACGCTTTAGATCACACTTGCAAAACAAGAAATATAAAAAGCCAGTGGTATTCCTCAGATATTGTTACTGTAGCTGCATTTTAAAATATGCAAATATTGTCTAATGATGTTAGCTTCATCTTACTTAGCTCATCCATGTATGACGCATTATCATCCTGAGTTGGCAAATCAGGGCTATAATTTCAGCACAGCAGTCCCTTTGTGCATTTGTTTTTCTCTTGAAATTATCTCAGGGAGCTCAAATAGAATATACATCCAAAAGCAAGTTGGATAGACAGGTTGTGCAGCCATTTTCAAAATCTGTAAATCCTGGCGGATGGCCTTAATTGATTAAATAACCTCTTACTATCCTTATTTCTCTCAATGTATTCCATGCTTAATTCTCTTGACTAGGGCCTTGGTCTGACTCTAGCTCTAGCCCAGGGGTGACCTCCAGAAGGACCTTGTTTTCTGCCCCAGAGCCCAGACAGCTGCATTGCTGACTGTCCATCACAGCACAGCACACTCACACATATGGAGCTAATTGTGTGCCCACACCCTGCCATGTTCCCATATGCTCCCACATTGAACAGGAGTCATTAGATTGTGTGCCTGGAATAAACGGTCTTTCCCACCTCTTCCCTAGCTGACTCCCATTCATCATTCAAACATAGGTCAGGTGCCATGTTCTCCCACTTACAAGTAACCATCCTTCTCTCTGTCAGGCTAGGTGTTGTGTCCTTGCTCTGTTTCCACAGCTGTCCTCACCCTTACGGTCACTGAATTGACACTGTGTGCTTGCTAGGTGGCCCAGAGAAGGACACTATGTCTGATTGTGTGATGTGCCCGGCAGCTTAGTGGCATATAGCAGTCAATGAACAGTTGACTCAGTGGATAAAGCCATGATGAAACAAATTCACAGCATCCCTTTTTGGCACCAATATATCAGAGAAATGTTTTACAGACTAATCATGACTGTCATAGGTACTTGAAAAGTGGTGTTGACCAAGTTGGGAAAAATCAAATTTCACAAATATGCTTGGAAAACGCTTAATGTGTATGACACATCTAACAAAATTTAAGGCCAAAGCACTAGGTGGTGGGACATGTCATTAATTATGATTGTACTCTTCCAATATTTTTAGAATACTTACATCATGCATTTTATTTATTTTTTAACTTAATTTTTATTAGATCGTAACTGTATACATTTATGGGGTAGAATGTGATGATTTGATAGACATGTGGAAGGCTTAAATCAAACTGATTAACGTAATCATTACCTCAGTTACTTATTTTTGCGGTAAGACATTTATAATACACTCTTGGTTGCTTTGAAATGTTATTCAAAACAACATGCATTTTAGACAGCACAAAGGATTCTGAAATTATGTTTTCACTTAATCTCTTGTTTGTTTTTCCATTTCTATGCTCCCTCTGTATTGGAACAATGGGACAAAGTGCTAAAAAGAATAAAGGCCAGAACAAAGGAAATGTTGATTGAAATGGTCAAAGTTATCATTAAAGGAAGGAGCCATCCCTACAGGGCCATATTGTGATTTGACAATTTTGCAGGCCACTTCTGGAGTACGTTTGCTCTCCCAACTGTCTCATCAAATGATTTTATAGCTTTGCAACTCACCAAAAACACCACATGTCATAGCCCCCTCTCAGAGGATGTCCTTGCCTTCTAATAAGAAAACAGAAACAGCCCAAAGAGGAACTTCCTCATCTTCCTTCCATGAAATTTAACATTACTCCTGCATTGACTTCTCCTCCTGTGAAAAGGGACCAAGTATCCATGTGCCTATTATTTTTCATCATCCCTTCTTACTCTCTTGCTTCTTTATCAACCTTGCTCTTAGATTATGCCTTATGATTATCTTTTTTTATGCAATTGTTCTCTCTTGGTTCATTCCCATGATGGTGCAGTATTTCTCAACTTTAAGTAAATGTGTAAGCCATTCCTTAACCCTACAACTCTCAGTATCATTTCACAGTCAAACTTCCTGAAAGAATGATAAGAATGATTTATAATTGCTGCTTCCCCTTCGTTCCAGTCCAATTCACTGCAAACCAGGATTCTGATCTCACCACCTAGCCTGTTTGGTTGAGGCAGGCAGTAACCTCTCTGTTGTATGTGTCAGCAGCACCCCTGACTGCAGGTCTTTGTGGACTTCTGTGGCAGCCCACACACCTGGCCTCCACAAATCTGATGGATTTTCTTAGTCTCTTTAGCAGGTTCCTTCTCTGTAAACTGTAATCTTATGGGCTATAAGCCTCCTGTTCTTACATAATCACTATTTCTTTTTATGTAATTTCAACTGTGGCATGAAAAAAATATTATGCATTTGTTGACGATGCCCACATGTGTATTTCAAGCCTTTAGCAGAATCTCCAACTCACATATCCAACTGACTTGAGATCTCCATCTGAGTGGCTAACAGGTAACTTAACAAAATAGTCACTTGATTCCACACCCAAACCCCTAAAATTGCCTCCCTGATAGTTTTATCTTTCTCAGTCAATGGCTCAACCGTTTATTCAGTTGGTTAGACCAGAAAACAAGAAGTCAACATGTCCTTCCTCATTACAGTATATCCTTTCCTTCCAATCCATCTGGAAGGCTCTACCCAGAGAACACCTGTTCTATGCAGCCACTTCTCTCCATATTCACAGGCACCAACCTAATTTAAACCACTATAGAGTTTGGGAGCAGCCTCATAACTTACCCCTGTTCTTTTCTTCCTGCTTCCACACAGCTACTCTGAGTGATATTTTCACTTGCAAGTCAGAGAGTGACTTGCAGCTTAAATTGTTGCTTAAATTGTTGCAGCACTCATCTCTGCACTTGGAGTCAAAGTCAAAATCCTTAATGCGGGGTCCAAGTCCTCCATGATCCGGCTTCTATCATTTGACGATCCTGATGACTCTGTCACTAATCAAGCTGAGCCTCACTGACCTTCTCCTTCTTCACTGAGCACATTGGTCTCTTTATAGCATTAAGGTTTGTGGCACAGGGGAGTTTCTCCTTGTGGACTTTCTCCCCCACCAGTTCTTCCCATGTCTGTGTCCTCTGTCATTCATGTCTCAGGTCAGATTTAATACCACCAGTGAGCTCTTCCTTGAACACCTGGATAGGACCCTTCTAACATTACCTATTCCCATGGAAACCCTAAGGTATCACTGGGTTTCCAACTTTCTTCACATTGTCCATATCTGTTTATGTGCATAAACACAAACTCCGTGGTACATACAGATAAGTCTCTCTCACATGCAGATGCCAAACACATTTCAATCCTGAGGGGAAAACACCCAGACCCCCTGCTTTAACCTTACATCTCAGAAATTCCCATCTTCTGTATGCAGTAGCTGAATGTGGCAGAGGGGATAGTGAATAGAACTTACCACTCAGGTTAGAGACAAAGAGAATTTTCAAGACACACTGAGATCTCTGATATTTAGCAACTCCACAGGAGAAAGTACAGCCTAAGAACAGAGCCGGGGACAGAGACTACAAGAGAGACGATGTGGAGCAATTGAAGCTGGTGAGAGACTGGGTGAAGGGGGAGAGGAACAGCACAAGCCCTTGAGAGAAAGACCCAAGTGGGCCAGTCTCAGGAGATCATGGACAACTGATGTGGACACACAAGAGGCCTGCAGAGAGGGTCTGCTTCCTTTTACCCTCCTCCCTTTCTATTTCTTCTTGGCTTCATGTGAAAGAAAGAGGACCTGTGGGCATCAACAGCTCAGATCCCTTACCTCTGATCATACATGTGAGATAAGCTGGAAATCCTCTTGCCCTAAACTATTCTGCCAACCCTGGCACAACTGATGTCCTAATTTGCCTGTGAATAATTGGCTATTTGCCTCAGGTAAGATACACTCCTTCTCCCCACTTTGAACAAGATTCTGCTTTCAAACTTTTTATACTTGCTTAGTACCCACAGATAACTCGCTCCATCCTCCCTTTTGAGCTTCCTCAAATGCAAGACAAAGGAACCATTTGTTGGTTTCCACGAGGCTGCTTGCCAAGGGCAGTATTGTGTTTTGGAAGTGTGCATTTTTCCTATCTGAGTGAGCAGAGGAGAATATTTTAGCAGTCCGAACACAACACAAGATGAGGGGGCTGTTAGGAGAAAATGAGCATAGGATGCCCCATTGGTTCAAGACGCTGTGGGACTTAATAGACATGCACCAATTGTCCCCTGAGCCGCAGCTCAGAGCCCCCAAGGAATCAGGAACTAAAAAGTCAGGAGAATGGTAGGCAAATAATAAAATATTAGACATATTACAGGATGAGATTGTCTTTTTATTTTTTGTTTGAAGCCCACTGAGCAGTTTCAAAGATGTCACGTAAGCTGCTCTGTTTATGTTCCTCTGAAATCAAGGCCATTCAGAAACAGAGAGAGCTGATCAGCACCTGATGGCTTGACATAAAATTGTGCACACTTTTATGCTCTGAAATAATGTGATCTGCACAACCTCAGAAAGCAGCGCCCCCTGAGATGAGAAAAGTAGATGTAGATTGGTAAAAAGACACACAGAAGCTGCACAAACTCAGGAACAAAAACTCGTGATCAGAGAATAAACTAGTGTTAAATTAGTGAAATGCTGGGCCATCAGCATGAGCATTCTGTGTGCACATAAACTGCAGGTAATTTAGCACTAATTACTAGAAAGCTGTGTTTTTCTGACCTCTCCAGCATTCCTCTATGTTTATACAAGTTTGGCTCTCTTGTATTTCTTTTTTGCCAATCTAGCTTTCATTAGGTCAACTGGAAGGGTATAGCACGTGGCTGTGATTATAGCATGAAACATCAGGCTTTTATTGGTATTTCCATATAGAAAGCTTCAGTTACTCCAACAATTCCTGTGAGCAGTGCAGGGAGTCTTTTCAATATATGTGCATGCTTCTACATATTGATGTGTTTATTTTTCATAATATCACCTATCTACATTACAGAAACCACTGGCATGATCATTTCAACTTTACTGTGTTCGAAAAGCTAATAGAACAAAATTCAAACAAAAGAAATCAAAGTGACAATGAATTTAGCAAGATTTTCACTCTAGAATCGACTTGCCCGTGACCTTCAAGGGGAAATTTCTGCCAACATAGAGCCATGAAAGGCAAATCTGGGATTGAGAAATCTTGCTAAATTGTCTCTCCACCTTCCTGTAGACAGACGATGTTTGAAAGGCTCAGGAGGACTTAAAGTATGGAATGCTATTGTAATAGTTCACCTTGGATTATACGTAAGACTTTTGGCTAAATTTTAGCAGGTTTATTAATACCCTGCCTTCTTTGTTTACCTCTTTCTCTCCTTTTATAATCTGTTTGCTGTCCGCTTGGGTGACTCACTATTTCCTGACTCTCCTTTCATCAATTCAAACTGAACATCTTCTTCATGTTGGAAAATAAGAACACACATTGAAATCTAGTGTTAATTATTTTGTCATTAATTGTTGTGAAAACCTCAGTAACAAGAACATGAACAAGATACATTTTGTTGTTAAAGAATCTTATTCTTCTATAATATCATCATAGTATTTTTATTTTTTGTCTATGTATCATGTATTGGTCCCATCTGTTACTAGACTCTGAAGTCCATGGAGACAAAACTGAGTCTTAGTCACATTTGATTTCTAAGCATCCAGCAAATGTCTGCTACAACATAGGCACATATTAAATAGTTGCTTTTTTTTTTTTTTTAGACAGAGTCTCACTTTGTTACCCTCGGTAGAGTGCTGTGGTGTCACTGCTCATAGCAACCTCCAACTCCTGGGATTAGGTGATTCTCTTGCCTCAGCGTCCCATGTAGCTGAGAGTACAGGTGCCTGCCACAATGCCCAGCTATTTTTTGTTACAGTTTGGCTGGGGCCAGGTTTGAACCCGCCACCCTTGGTATATGGGAATGGCTCCCTAACCACTGAGCCACAGGCACAGTCCAGTTGCATTATTTTTTAAAAACAGGCCCTTTGGAAGAGTCCATGGGGGATATAGGTATTAATATATTAATGCAACACTCTGGGAGGCTAAGGCAGGTGTATTGCCTGAGCTCAGGAGTTCAAGAACAGCCTGAGCAAGATGGACACCCATCTCTACTAAAAATAGGAAAACTAGCCAGGCATTATGTCAGGCACCTGTAGTCCCAGCTACTCTACTTGGGAGGCTGAGGCAAGAGAATCACATGAACTTAAGAGTTTGAGGTTGCTGTGAACTATGATGCCACTACAGCACTCTACCCAGGGCAACCAAGTGACACTCTGTCTCAAAAAAAAAAATATATATATATATATATAAAATGAAGTAAGAAAATAATTAGAGGAGGTAAGAAGCTGGAGGGCCAAACTGTTACATGATATTAAAAGGTAAGTGGTATTAAAAGGTTCACAATATTAAAGACACAAGCAAATTTGAGTATTTTATTCATTTATTTACTAGTATCAAATGCCTGTTATGTGCTAAAAAAGCAGCTGTGAAGAAACACATAGGATCTTTATCACAAGTAGGTATAAGGAAAAGACAGAAAGTTAACTACACACACACACATTCCACGCAGTTCTTGGAGAACAAGGAAGTCAGGGAAGAGGGCTAGGAAGTTCAGGAAGGAATGTGGCAAACTGACAGTTTTCGTGACCAGGGGTAGCCTTTTCAAGGTACCTCTGAACCAGCACAGCAGGGAAGTGAGGGAGGTGAGCAAGAATGTGGGGCAGCAAAGGCTCTAAAGGAGGACTTTCCCGCATGCTCAAGAAATAGCTCAGAGACCACTCCAGCTACAGCAGAGTGAATTTAGAGGTAAAGAGGAGGTAAGGTCAGAGAAACACCATGTTAAAATTTGCAGGTCACAGTAAAAGCTTTTTATTTATTTAGTGAGTGAAATGGGGAGATGTTGAGCAGAGCAATGGGAGGTCAAGACTTGTGTTTTAACAGACTCCTGCTGTGTTGAGAATAAACTGGCCCAATCAGAAGGAAGGATATGTAATACATTTGTTTAAAAAACTGGAAATATCTCATAGTGGTTTTAATTTGCATTTCTCTGATGATTAAAGTTGATAAGCATTTTTTAATGCTTTGAACCTATCTTCTTCAGAGAAGCTTCTATTCAAGTCCCTTGCCCATCTTGAAATGGGATCACTTGTTCTTTTCTTATTAATAAGTTTGAGTTCTCTGTGGATTCTGGTTATCAAACCTTTGTCAGAAACATAACCTGCCTCTTTGAGATATCATCTAACTCTAGTAAGAGTAGTCCACATCACAAAATCCCAAAACTACAGATGTTGGCATGGATGCAGAGAAAAGGGAACACTTCTGCACTGCTGGTGTGAATGCAACTTAATATATTTCTTTTGGAAAGAAGTTTGGAGAACACTCAAGTATCTAAAAATAGACCTGATGTTGGATCCTATAATTTCTTTACTAGATATATATCCAAAACACAAAAAATCACTTTACAACAAGATATTTGCACCAGATTGTTCCTTGCAGCTCAATTCATAATAGCCATGTCATGGAAGAAGCCTAAGTGCCCATCAACTCATGAATGGATTAATAAATATGTATACTAGGGAATATTATGCAGCCTTAAACAGATGGAGACTTTACTTCATTTATGTTTACCTGGATGGCACTGGAACATATCCTACTTAGTAAAGTATCTCAAGAATGAAAGAAAATGTATCCAATGTACTCAGTACTATTATGAAACCAATTTACAGTTACACTTTCATATGAAAGATAAATCACAACTGTAGCCCAGGATGAAGGAGGGAAAAGGAGGGGGATGGCAGGGGAGGGGGGAGGTTTGATAGAGAGAGAGTAAATGGCAGGACTACACCTATGGTGCATATTACAAGGATATGTGTCATCTATTAAGTATAGAGTATAAGTGTCTTAACACAATAATTAAGTAAATGAAGTGAAGGACATATTAACTAGCTTGATATAAGCATTCCAAATTGTCTATAAAATCAGCACATTGTACCCCATAAATGCATTAATGTATATGTAATCTATGTGTCTATGACTTAATAAAATAATATACAAACAAACAAAAAAAAAACCATGGAAATATATTTTAAGTAAATATGGTGGTATCTTGAGCTATTCTGGTAGAGGAAGTGATAGAAGTGATAGATGGGTCATTATGAAAGTTTTGAAAAACTGGAAATATAAAATCTACACTGACGGAAACAAATGAAGCCCTCCCAGCAGCACTGATAAGCCAAGCAAGTTGAAACTTGCATGTGTGAATCAGAAAGAATGCTGTCAACTATGTTTCTTAGAAATGAAATAATGAACGATAACACAGTCTGTCTCAAAACTCTTGTAGTTACCTACATAGAAATCAGTAAGAATTCCCATTATATTTTGAAGGCTCAACCAGTAAGATTTTGTGATACGTGAAGGAAAATAAAAAAAAGAAAAGAAATCAAAGTTGATTTTAAGTTTTGTTCTAAACTACGGAAAGAATGAACTTGTCATTAGCCAGAAAAGATAAGAAAATTTTGAAGATCAATGTGATATGGGGGAAGTGAGATATAAATTCAGCTAGGATTCAACACGTAGGTCCATGAAATTGAAGGAGATCCTCTAAAAATGAATGCTGATAGGAATGATCAGAAGTCTGGGGAATATCCAAATTTAGAGGTCATAACTATGAGGAAAAAGTGAAACAGGAGGTTGAGAAGAAGCATCCAGAGAAGTAGGGAGAAAACCTGTTGACTATACGTTCATGGAAGCCAAATGAAGAAATGTTTCAAGGACAAGAGTGATCAAATGTGTTAAATCATAAAAATAAAGAAAGCAAGAGGAAGACTAAAATATTATTATTGTACTATATATAGTCTTTAGTTTTAACCTATATTTCTCTCATACATCCTTTGTCTGTATTCACCAAGCATTTACATTTTGCCCCATTTGTATTATAATTATCATGATAAGCCTGTATAATAGATATACAGGTATATGTCTATATTATTGGGATATACATTTTTCTTGATTATGTTAGAAACATCACTACCTCTCACTATTAGATAGTTCAGTATGTGTTTCCTGAGAATTAAAGCAATCTCATATACAATGGTAATATGGCTAGCAATAAACTAAAGATTACTATATAATGATCTCATCTATTGTTCCCACTTAATTTTTTTCACTTTTCCCCAAAATGTCTTTTACAGTTAATATTTTCCTAGTTTCAGGTTAAAATCAGCCTCATGCATTACAATTAGTTGTCAGTCATGTCTCTTTAGTCTCTTTTAATTTGAAATAATTTCTTAGCCTTTTCATGTCTTTTCTGAATTTGATATTGTATAAAAGTACAGAACAATTATTTTTTTTTAGAATGTACCTAAATTTGAATTCATCTAATGGTTCTTCTTGATTTATTTGTTTGGGGCAGGAATACTATCAGAATGATATTATACCCTTCTCAGAACATATTATTAGTAGACAAATGAATTTATTTTTCCAATACTGGTGATGTGAGGTATGGTATCTTGGTTAAGATGGTGTTGACTAGATTTTTCTGCAATATTGTTTCCAATTTTCTTTTTTAGTAATTTATAGAGAGATAATTTGAAACATGTAAATATCTAGTTCTACATTACACTTGCACCTTTAAATTTAAAAACACATTGATATTTTTTCTAACTCTACTATCCTTTTTATATTGGTGAATTGATACTCTCTTGTAAGGATGAGCTTACTGTTCTTCATTTTTTATTATATGGTCATTTGTTTAGCTTCTTTAATATCATTATGTATTAGTTGGCTTAAGAATATTAAATGGGTGCTCATTTATTGCTATAATTATTTATTTTTATGCTAAAGTCCCAGAATTGGCTGGTCAGATCTGATTCACTTTAGCTTCTGGGCACCCGTGACATGCTCCCATTGTCCTTTAAGCACACCTTCATTTTCTGTTGCCATAGATGTCCCAGAAACATTGTGACATTCACCTGTTGAAGCCTTGGGATGAGTCATTTATCTGAAGCGATATGTTTTCTTTCATTGGAGAATGTTACTTAGAAACCAAAAACTGGATGGTTTTAGGCCATTTGTATATCTTTGTCTATTAAATATCTGTTCAACTCTTATTGTTTTTTAAAATCTATTTTTCTGAGTTTTCCTTAAAAAAAAAAAAAGAATTCTGGATTCAAGGCCTTTGTTACATCAATCAGTCTCTCTAATCTCCAAATTTGTGGCTTGACTATCAATTTTCTAAAGTGTGAGTAATGAGCAATCTAAAAGATATTGATGTCTATTTTGTCAACTTTTCCTTTTACACGTATTGTTTCCTGTATCCTAGCAATTAATCTTCACCTACTTCAAGTTAAACAAAAATTCTCAGTAATGTCATTGAGAATCATAGATTATGAACTTCCAAAAATCCTGTTTTATAAAAGCAGAGAGAATGCCACCAAAATGATCAAAGCCAACTATTTCAGAACTGTGAGAATTAATCAAATGTTTTTAAGAATCCGGAGGGGAAATTTATTTAAGAAAAAAAAGCTAAATCTCAGTGACAGAGAGTTTTAAGACATTTTATCTTGCCTGATTCCTCATTCTTCTTCAGCTTCCCTATCTCAAAAGTCAATATCCCACATTTTACCGTGAAAAACACTAATCAAGTACCAGTGGAGAGGTAAGTATAAGTTGAGCTCTTTCAAGACTCTGTTCTCAGAGAATTATCATTCTTCTATCATTTTTTGGCTTATCTGGCTATTCTCTGTAAAACTTCACTCTCAAGATTTGCATTTATTTTATATTATTCAGAGCTCAATTGTACAAAAATAGCATTTTATTTAGAGTTATTGAGGAAAAAGAAACAGAAACAATTGTTTAACATTACAATTGCTTAGGAGGTGATAGCAGGATAAATAAACAAAAACCCTAGGGAATGAGATTCCAGAAGGGGGCGCTAAAAAGTTCAACATAGTCCTGGGAATACAGAAAGTCACACAAACATTCAGGATACCATTCTCATAAGACTAGAGAAGTATGTAAGATTTCACCTCTTGCTGCTCTTGAGACTCTTGTGAAAACAGGAAATGAACAGAAGATAGACTTATAAACTGCCCAACTGAATGTTGTAGACATGCTCCAACATATATAAACCCCCTCAGCAAAAACTAGGTGCTAATTCTTTACTGGAATTGAAAATATTCTCTGTAAGTGATCGATAAACTAAACAAACAATGTTGTCAGTGGCCACTTGAAACAAAGAACATAGACTTTATGAAATTAGTTCCAGAAAGCTTCTAAACAACAAGAAAACCTGCAATAACAAAGATAAGAAGTAGCAACAACAAATCTTGGTGTAGAGGGACAATCTGACATATTGTATAATACTACCTTGTAGTTAATATTAATTATATTACACCTATATATTATATTAATTTAAATGTCTTCTTTTCAAAAAATAGTAGAAGGCATGAAACATAGGAAAATACAAGCAATAGAAACTTTTGTTGGGTTTACTTGACAAAGATTTTTTAAACATTTAAATATGATCAAAGAATTTAAAAAAAAACTATGTTTGGGCTCAATGCCTGTAGGTCAGTGGCTAAGTGCACCAGCCACATACACTGAAACTGGCAGGTTTGAACCCAGCCTGGACCTGCCAAACAACAATGACAAATACAACCAAAAAATAGCTGGGCATTGTGGCAGGTGCCTATAGTCCCAGCTGCTTGGGAGGCTGAGGAAAGGGAACTGCTTAAGCCCAAGAGTTTGAGGTTGCTGTGAGCTGTGACACCACAGTACTCTACCAAAGGGTGACATAGTGACACTCTGTCTCAAAAAAAAAAAAAAAAAAAGAAAAGAAAAGAAAGTCTGGAGAATTAAAGTATGAGCACAATGTCTCACACAATAGAAAAATCAATAAATATATGATGGTAATTACAGAAAAATAGAAATTCTAGAGTTGAAAATTTAAATATTTGAAGTGGAAATAAACTAGAGAGACTCCAGAGCAGTTATGAGCAGTCAGAGAAAATAATCAGCTAACTATACAATAGACCAATTGAGATTATGCAGTCTAAAGAACACAGAAATTTTTTAAAATTTAGAAGAATAAACAGAATTCTATAAAGCCTTATAACGACATCAAAGATATTAACATATTTATAATGGGAATTCTAAATGAAGAGAGAAAAGAAGTAGAAAGATTATTTGAGAATATAATGGCTAAAGACTCCCCATATTTGACAAAAGCATTACTATACATATCCAAAAATGTCAAGGCTATCTGCAACTAAGATAAACTTAAAGAAATCTACAATTGTATACATCATTATCAAACTTTGAAAAGTCAAGGACAGAATCTTGAAAGCAGAATGAAAACAAGATTCAGCATGTACCAAGGCTCCTGAATAAATATAATAGCTTATTTTTCTTTAGAAATTATGGAAGACAAAAGATAGTGAGATATCATATTTAAATCAATAGAAAGGAGAAAAGTACAAAAGACTGTCAAACAAGAATTCTATATTCATTAAAACTGTTCTTCAAAACTTAAGGAGAAAATAAAAGATATCCTTATAAAAAACACAGAGAATTTCCTTTAGCAGAGCCATGCTATAAGAAACATATCAAAAGATATATTTTAGAATGAGATTTAAAAGGAAAAAAAAACCCAGGTATTAACCAATAAAGAAAAGACACCAATAAAGGAAACTACATAGGTAAATATAGAACAGAATATAAATGTATTTTTGTTTGTACCCTATTTCTTCTTTTTGACTAAAAACACTTTTTATGAAGCATTAATTATAGATTTTTGTGGATAGATGCACTATGTACAAAGATGGAATTTATATGACAATAACAACAGAAGACAGGAGAGATATAGAGAGAGAAACAGAGATATATAGAAGCAAAGCAAAGTTTTTTTATATACTATTGACATTAAGTTAGTTATGAAATAAATTGTTATAAATTAAGACAGAAATTATAATCTCCAGGGCAATAACTAGAGAAGATCATTAAAATATATACAGTACAAAAAATGATAGGGAGAAATGATAGGAAATTAAAATGATACATTAGAAAGTGTGTATTTAACACAAAAGAACAAAAGAATACAATAATGAAAAATAGAGGAATAAATAAGATGTATTGCAAACAAATTTTAAAATGACAGGCATAAATCCTACCTCATGTCCAATTGCATTAAATGTAAATTAGTTAAATGTTTCAATTAAAAGATATAGACTGGAAAAATGAAAAAAATGAATTAAAAACAAACACACAAGCAAGTAAATCATGACCTAACTATAGGCAAAGACAAAATTTAAATAGAAAGCTACAAATAGGTTGAAGGTAAAATTATAAAAAATGATATACAATGTACATCATAACAGAAAGAGTGGTGGAATGGCTATACCAATATCAGACAAATTATCCATAAAGCAGTATCTATTACTAGAGACAAAGAAGGATATTTTATAATGAAAAAAGTGTCAATCATTCAAGATTTTAAAGCATAATGGGACTTAAAACATAAGTGGACCTAAAAACAGAGCCCAAAATACATGAAGCAAAAGATGACAAAATTGGATGGAACAATAGATAATTTAACAATTATACCTGGAGATATCAATAGTGTCAATAATGAATAGAACAATTACACAGATCAATAAATAGAAAACTTTAGCAGTATATTAAATAAACTAAACTTAGTAGGCATTGATACAACATTTTAACTAACTAGTAGAGAAAATAAATTTATTGAAAGTACATAAAAAACATTTTTCAGGACAACATGCCAAGTTATAAAGCAAATCTCAATATACTTTAAAAAATTGCAGCAATGAAATTATAATCTATCACCACAAAGAAATGAGATTAGAAATCAAAATAAAAGAATTTATAAAATTCACAAATATGTGGAAATTAAATAGCATACTCAATAATAACTAATGATGCCCGGGAGTAGTAGCTCATATGTATAGTCCTAGCTCTCTGGGAGGCTTTAGAAATTATGGAAGACAAAAGACAGTGAGATATCCAGGTATTAACTGGATACTTTGTACTAAGTATCTTTTTTGGTACTAAGTAACTTTGTACTTTTCTCCTTTCTATTGATTTAAATATGATATCTCACTGTCTTTTGTCTTCCATAATTTCTAAAGAAAATTAGAAAGGTGAAGACAGGAGTGTGAGACCAGTCTGAGCAAAGCAAAATCCCCATCTTGAAAAATTAGTCAGGCAAGGTAGTGCTTGCTTATAATCCCAGCTACTTGGGAGGCTGAGGCAGGAGGATCACTTGAAACCAAGAGTTTGAGGTTGCTGTGAGCTAGAGTGAGGCCATGGTATTCTATGGATAACCAAGTGAGACTCTGTCTTAAAATAATAATAGTAATAATAATAATAATAATAATAATAAATGAATAGGACAAATGAGAAACCACAAGGCCAGTTAAAAGATATTTGGGGGATGGAGGGTCACAGTGTATGGCACAACTCTTGATGGCAAGACACAATTATAAGCAGGACTTTATCTAACAAATGCAATCAGTGTAACCTAATTCTTTGTTGACTCCCACACAATAAAAAATCATAATAAATGAATCCAAAACAATAAAAAATAATAAAAAACCATATTTGAGACAAATTTCATAAAAATCTGAATAGAGCTATAAAAGTAAAATGTTTGATACTAAATGAAAAGCATCATTCACACAAAGAATCATGTACAGATGGCCAACTAGGCCAAGTTGGCTCACTAGAAAATTCTACCAAATATTTAAATAATATTAATACTATTTTTAAAAAATTCTTCTAAATAAAGAAGAGAGAAATTTTTGAACACATTCTATGCAGCTTTTAGCCTGATAAGAAATCAAACAAAAATAAAACTATAGAGAAAATGTCATTATGAACATAGATTTAATACAATATTACAAATAATATCAAGCCAAAAAATTTAACAACCAAGATCAAGTGGGATTTATCCTAGTGATGTAAGAATAGCACAATCTACAGAAATCAATCAATGTAATATGTCATATTAATTAAATGAATGACAAAAAAAAACATTATCTTAATAGACAATTGAAAAATATTATATAATTAAATACAATTTTTGTTATATAATAAAAGCACTAACAATCTATGGACAGGAAGATGCTTGCTCATGTTGATAAAATGCATTTGTGACATTCCTACAACTTAATACTAACACTAGTCTTTTCTTTTTTAATTTTAATAGATTAAAGAGGTGTGAGAGATTTATTATAATATGGATGCATTATAGTGGTGAAGTCAAGGCTTTAGTATACTTATTACCCAAATATTGTACATAGTACACAATAGGTAGCTTTTCATCCCTCATCACTCCCCCACTTTCCCTCCTTTTGAATCTCCAGAGTGAATTATACCACTTTGTATTACCATTTTTACCCATCAACAAGCTCCCACTTATAAGGTAGACCTCACAGTATTTATTTTTCCATTACTGAGATATGTTACTTAGGATGTAACAGGGAATGGTCTGAAAAAAAGGGTAAAAATGTTTTCTGTCTTTTTAAACCATCTCCCATACTTTTTGGGAATTAGAACCTGCATGCCTCCCTCAAGCCAGTGGTCAGAAGAGGCAGGGGAGTGTCCTTTGTTCTTTGTACTACAGGAGATGATTCCACAGAATTGTCAAGGCAGAGGTCTGGGAGATTCTGGCAGGTGGAGGTTGCAAGATTTTCTTTACTGGAGATTGGGTCAATCAGAACTATTAACTGTAATTAAGCAATAATCCCCTGAAACGGAAAATGGTCCCTTTAAAAATTCTGTATTTCTGCTTATGATTAGGATGATGGCATTTTAAGATGGGCGTCTTCACCTTCCTAATTTGCTGGCAAATTAATAAGCTCCTTTCTCCTATTCATCAACCAGTTGCCCTCATTTTTCTGATGTTGCCTCATGTATAAGTGCCAAGCTTTCAGTAATAAGGATGTTAGTTTCTAGTTCCATTCAAACTGCTCTGAAAGACATTATTCCATTCTTCCTTATGACTGAGAGTATTCTATGGTATATGTATGTATGTCCACACATAGAGGTGTGTATGTGTGTATGTGTGTGAATACATACAAAATGACTGGTACCCCAGAAATACAAAAAATCATCTAAGACTACTATAAACACTTTCGTGAACACAAACTAAAAAATCTAGAGGAAATTGACAAAGTTTTGGACACAATCTCCCAAGGTATTTATGCACACATCAAAGAATACTACTGCAATTATTGCTTGAGGAATCTCCTTACTGTTTTCCATAGAGGTTGTACTGATTTACACTCACTCCTATCAAAGGCATATAACAAAATCCACACTAACATCTTTGTTTTTTTGACTTTTTAGTAATGACCATTCTGGCAGAGGTAAAGTGGTACCTCATTGGGGTTTTACTTTCACTTCCCTAATGATTAGTTATGTTGATCATTTTTTTCAAATTGTTGATGGCCTTTTGCATATCTTCTTTTGAAAAATATCTGTTCATAATTTTGGCCCAATTTAAGTGGAGTTATTTGTTTCTTTCTGACTGATTTCTTTGAGTTCCACATACAATCTGGATATTAATTCTTTGTCAGATATATAGTGTGCAAACATTTTCTCCCATTCTGTAGATTATCTGTTTATATTGTTAATTACTTCTTTTATTGGGAAGAAGCTTCTTGTTTTTAATCCTGTTTATATGATGAATCAAATTTATTGATTTGCATAGGTTGAAACGATGATTTAACTGGGATGAATACTGGGATGAAATACACTTGACTATGGTAAATTATTTATTTGGTGGGCTATTGGATTCAGTTTCCTAGAATATTATTGAGGATTTTTGCATCTATTTTCTATTACCTGTAATAGCCTGCATTTGTAAGTGTGAGTCACATGCTAGTCAGATATTTGTAACTCAGAACTCACTATAAAAGTGTCCATTAATAAGCATGAGCTATTTGTAAGTAAGTGTGAGATACTTGTAACTCAGTGACTGCCTATACTGTCTTTCTTGGGTCAGTTAGAAAAGATTGCCTCCTGCTTGATGTTATGGTAAAGTTTCAGTACAATGACTATCAGTTCTTTTTTATAGTTCTAATAGAATATAGCTGTAAATCTGTCTGATCCTGGACTTTTTGTTTGTTTGTTTTTTTCTTGGTAGACTTATTATTATTAGTCAATCTTGCTATTCATGATTAGTCTGTTCAATATTTCCATTTCTTCCTACTTCAAGCCTGGGTGGTTGTATCCAAAAATTTGTCCATTTCCTCTAGATGTGTCACTTTGTGTGCATAAAGGTGTGTTTAGTGGTCTTGGATAATCTTTAGTGTTTCTGTGGTATCAGTTTTAATGTCTCCTTTTTTATTTCTGATTGAGATTATTTGAATCATCTGTCTTTTTTTGGTCAGTCTAACTAGTGGTGTATTAAATTTTTTTATTCTTTCCATAGAACCAACATCTTGTTTCATTGACTCTTTGTACTTATTTTTTCAATATAATTTAATTTTTTTTTTGATCTTTGCTCTTATTTTTTTCTTCTGATAGCTTTGGGTTTGTCTTATTTTTCTGGTCCCTAGAGGTGTGATATTAGGTTATTAATCTGTGATCTTTCTGCCTTTTTTGATTTAGGTATTTTTTATTTTGTATTATAAACCTTTATATTCACACTACCTTTTCTATATTCCAATGCCATTGTCATTCAATTAAATTTTTTGGAATTTTCATGTTGATCTCATCATTGACCTAATAATCATTGAGCAGTGGGTTGTTCAATTTACATCTATAGTTTTGAGAGTTCTTCTTGAAATTGATTTATGGTTGTATTCCATTATAGTCTGAGAAGGTAAATAGTGATTTTGATTTTTTTTTCTGAATTTTCAGAAACTTGTTTTGTGGTCTAACATAGTCTATCTTAGACAATGTTCTATGTGCAGATGATAAGAAGACTGAATATTGGGCAGTTCTAGGGTAGAATATTTTGTAAATGTCTATTAGGTTCTTTTATTCTAGGGTCCCATTTAAGTCCAGTCTTTCTTTCTTGAATGTTCTATCTTGATGATTTGTCTAGTGCAGTCAGTGGAGCTCTGAAGTCACCCATTACTATTATGTTGCTGTTCATTTTATTCTTAGATCTAGTAGTATTTGCTTTATAAATCTAAGAGTTCTGGTGTATATATAAAATTTTTATGTTTCTTATTAAATTAAATGGCAATCCTTTTATCATTTATACTGACTATCTTTGTTTTTTTTTACTATTGTTGATTTAAAGTCTGTCTCATATGATAAAAGAATAGCTACTCCTACCCTCTTTTGGTTTACATTTACTTGGAATATTTTTTCCACCTTTTTACCTTGAGTTTTTGAGATTTATAAGTTAACTGAGGTTTTTTTAAAACACCAAATATTTGGGCTGAGTTTTTAAAATTCACTTTATGAGTCCATATCTTTTATGTGGGGTGTTTTGACTGTTTATATTAAATGTTAATGTTGATAAGTGAGGTACAGTTTTAGTCATCCTGTTGATTGTTACTTAGTATTCTCCATTTGTATTCTCTTTTGTGTTACAGTTTTAGAAGAATTGTCAGTGTTTACTTTTGAGAGTTTTTGCACTGGGGAGTATTGATGTTCTTTTCAGTGTTTAGAGCATTGTTGAGCATTCCTTGTAGGACCAGCCCACAAGAAATGGTAACAAATTCTCATAATGTTTGATGATCTGGAAAAGATTTTGTTTCTTCTTTCTTTATAAAACATAGTTTTGCAGGATCCACAATTCTTGGTTGACAGTTATTCTGTATAAGAAAAAATACTAATGATGGGATCTCAATATTTCTGGCTTATAAGATTGCTGCTGAGAAGTTTGGTGTGAGTTTGTTGGGCTTCCTTTGTATATTATAGGAACAGAAACAAGATAGCGATATTTCCACTTCCTACTTCTATTTAATATTCTACTTGATTCCATTCAGGGTTAATGGACAAGATAAAGTAATCAAAGGATGGAAAAACAAGTAAAACTACTTCTGTTTATAGATGCCAGTTATGTGTCTATAGAAAATCCAAGAAGTCCACACAAAAACTCTTAATAATTTACGAATAAATTCTCAAGATTGTAGAAGACTAGACTAATGTATAGGCATTAATTGAATTTTATATACTAACTATGAGCAATCTTAAAATAAAATTAAGAAAAAATTTTATTTACTACACATATATCATAAAAAAGAAAAAAATTCTTACAATTCATTTAACCAAAGAAGGACCAGAACCAGATACTACAAACTACAAAACTTCTTTAAAAATAAAGAGCTCTAGAGGGTAACACCTGTGGCTCAAAGGAGTAGGGGGCTGACCCCATATACCAGTGACAGGTTCAAACCCAGCCCTGGCCTAAAACCGCAAAAAAAGGGGGGGGAGCATTGCCTGTGGCTCAAAGGGGTAGAGCACCAGCCCCATAAGCCAGAGGTGGTAGGTTCAACCTCAGCCCCAGCCAAAAAATTTAAAGAGCTCTAAATGAAAGGAATGTATCTTTTGTTCATGGATTGGAAGATTTAATATTGTTAAGATGTCAATACTCTTCAAACCAATCCACAGATTTTATGGAATATCTATTCACTTTTTAGCTACTTTTGTTTTTGTTCTAAATGTTTGTGGAAATACCTGAGCTAAAGAGTAACCAAAATAATCTTAAAAACACAAAGAACAAATTTTAACAACTCAAACTTCTCAGTTTCAAAACTTACTAACAAGCTATAGTAATCAAGACAGTGTGATACTGGCATAAGAATAGACCTATAAGTCAATGGAATTAAATTGAGATACCAGAAACAAACCTTTAAATCTATGGTCAATTTCTTTTGACAAGTATACCAAAACAGTTCAATGGAGAAAAAATAGTCCCCTTTTAACAAACGGTACTGGACAAGTAGATACACACATGTACACACACACACAAAAGAATGAAGTTGAACTACTAACTTATAGCAAATAGAACATCAACTCAAAAAAAAAATCAAAGACTTAAATCAAAAATATAAACATTATAAAACTTAGATTAAAAACTAATCATATATCTACATAATATTGGTTTGGCATGATTTCTTAAATATGACACCAAAACCACAATCAACTAAAAAAACCAGATAAAGATAAATTTAATTTAAATATTTAAAATTCTGTGCTTCAAAAGACACTATTAAAAAGTAAAATAAAATTGCTCAGAATGTGAGAAAATACTTGAAATTATTTTATAAAGAGTGATCACATGACTTGACATTTTCAGCTCAAGCATATTTCTCTCATTTCCTCAAATATGTTCAATTAAGTAGGATTAGAACTGGTTTCATATAATTGTCATAATAAGACAAATTATACTTTTGGTAAGATAATTTATTGTGATCTAGTTGACAAGCCCATAAGTCCTTAGTAAAAAGAGCAGAAGCTTAGATTTTGTCCTCTACAAATGTTTTTAATCAGTTAGTGCTTTTGTGTGGCATTGTTCAACTTGTTAGTTCAGTCCTTAAGCTTTTATCTGTGTTATAAAATGTAGTTTTACATAATTATTTTTTATATGCATATCAAGATGATCTATCATTTTATTTAAAATAGTATTCATAACTCATTGATTTAGCTGCGAGCCTTTACAATTCAACTGAAGACCAATTCATGTTTATTTTCCAGATTTTCCATGCTTCTCTATTGATTTATAAGTAGGCTGTTAAACCAGGTCACCAATAGTGTCCTGATTACTGTCATCTTTAAATCAGGTAGTAAAACCCTTCAACTTTGTCTTTCTGTTATGAAATTGGTTGTTCTAGAACATTTATATTTCACATAAGCTTCAGCATCAGTCTGTCAATTTCTACAAAAACATGTTGCGGTTTTGAGTGAGATTGTATTGACTCTATGGAGCAGTTTGGAAACACTTAACTGGGTAATATTGAGCCTCTCAATTAATGAACAAGGAATAACTCCTTAAATTTGTAGGTCTCTTTAGATTTCTCTCAGCAATGTTTGGTAGTTTGAGGTATATGGGTCTTAGAAATTTTTTTAAAATTCATCCAGTGCTATTTCATAGTTTTGCTGTCATTTTAAATGGTATTAATTATGTTTTAAGTTTACACTTTTCATTGTAAGGGTGCCAAAAATGTATACACATTTTAAGAAAGGAAAAAAACTGTATTAAAATTGTAATATTCAGTATAAATCAATAATGTTTGTTGTCTAGAATATTGTATTTTGTATCTCTTGGGTAATTGCAGAAGGTAATATTAGTAATTTATGTCTTATGTCTTGTAATTTATGTCTTCTGAGCAATCTAGATAGATGCTATTAATTTAATTGATCTGTTCAAAGAAGTTCATTTTATTTCATTACTATTATTATTATGTTGGTACTTTCTTTTTTATGGATATTTATTCTCATATTTAGTATTCCCTTTCTTCTATTGCCTTAGGTATAATTTTCTGTTCTTTTCCTAATGCCTTAATTTGGAAGTATAGATATGGCCTTTGAAGCCTTGTGTTTTTCCAGTATTTCCATTTAATGATATAAATTTTCCACTAAACACTCTTTTAATTACATCCCACATATTCAATGGTGAAATTGCATTTGCTGTAATTTCATTTTTATTCACTTTAACATAATTTCTCTTTTCTCCTTTGATTTCTTCATTGATATATGACTTATTAGAAGTGTGTCCTTAAAGATCTTAGTATTTGTGAATTTTATTTATATGTCATTCTGTTATTGACATTTTAAGTTGAATTTGATTTAGTCTGATAAATTAATGTGATTTCTATCTCTGAAATTTGTAATCCTGTTTTATGGATGAAAATATGTCCTATTGGCTTCGCACCTGTGGCTCAAGTGGCTAAGGTGCCAGCCACGTACATCCAAGGTGGCAGGTTCGAATCCAGCCTGGGCCCGCCAAACAACAATGACAGCTGCAACCAAAAAATAGCCGGGCATTGTGGCGGGCACCTGTGGTCCCAGCTACTTGGGAGGCAGAGGCAGAAGACTCGCTTGAGCCCAGGAGTTGGAGGTTGCTGTGAGCTGAGATGCCATGGCACTCTACCCAGGGGGACAGCTTGAGGCTCCTGTCTCAAAAAAAAAAAAAAGTCCTATGTTGATGAAATTTTC